>VMDR010011186.1:0-29056 GCA_007922815.1 Macrotus californicus | reverse complement strand
ATATGTCAAAGACCTAACCTCTATTGTGAAAGCATTTTGAGGGGGGAGTCTCATGAGGTTAATTAGATGTAGAAGAGGTCATTAGGGTGGGGCCCATGTAATGGTATTACTGTTTTTATAAGATACCAGAGAGCTTACTCTCAATCTCTCTGTGCTGTGTGAGACACAGTAAGAAGGCAGCCATCTGCAAGCCAGGAAGAGAGGCCTCACCAGAACCAACAACGTTGGCATCCTGATCTTGGACTTTTAGCTTCCAGAACTCTTAAGAAAATAAATGTCTGTTGTTTAAACCACATGATCTATGGTATTTTGTTATGATAGCCCATGCTGGCTAACACAATCTAGGGAGTTTATATCCTGATATCCATCCCTCTCTCCTTGGGTAGACTCTCTAAAGGTAGGGCAGAATCTTCCCACTCACAGGCTCTCGATTTGGACCATTACTATTATAATCTGACTCAAGGCCGACTCTTCACGCAGTAGCAACTGCCTTGTTCTCTGACCTCCTAGTAAACCCACTGACTTCATCATCCCTTGACTACCAGAATTCTCACCACTTAGCCATTTTCCTGTGCATATTGTTAAATGTGTATAATTGCCTTGATCATATAAAAACTATTCTTCCTGCTCTGTACACAGCATATACTGTGGTCAGTATTTGCCTTTTGACTAGACTAGAATGACTGAGAACGTGAGAAGCCTCTTGTTCGAGCTAGAATGTGAGACAATAGGTGTGGCATGGGAAACAAATACTGTTTTAAGAAATCAAGAAAGAATGGGAAAACAATAATAATAACAAAAAAAGAAAATTAGAAGAGACTATTGAACAGGAAGGAAAAAAACACCCCATTGTGGATTAAACTGGACTCTGGCTTTGAAAGTTTCTTGCGTCAGAGTGATTCCCCAAAGAGAAATCGTTTGCCACCATTGAGCTGAGGCAGCATCTCTAAACTGAAAGAAAAGTAAGCATTTCAGCCAAATGGAAGGCAAAAGTACTGACTCTAGTTATGTGATCTCTTACTTTTGCCAAGTGATGTCTTTAGCTCCAGCCTCCTAATAGTCTTTCATCATTCCCTTCCTTCTCAAATCCATTATCCACAAAGCAGCCAAAATGATCATTGTAAACACAAATCGGATATTTATAAACATCATTTGGATCACCCCCTGCTTAAAGCTAATCAGTGACTTCCTTTGCTTTTAGAATACAACCCAAATTTTCCCACAGCTTACAAGGCACTGACAATCTGATTCCTGCTCACCTCTCCCTCCTCATGTGAGTGCCACCCCCATTTCCAATGCATCTGCCACATTGGCTTTGCTTCTACTCTTAAACATGCTAACCTCATCCTCACCTTTGATCTCTGAAGGCTGAGTGCTGAGCCTGCAACGTTCTTCTTTCACTTCTTCACTTGCCTGGCTCTTTCTTACATGTCAGGTTTCAAGCATGAATGTCATCTCCTAAGAGAGGTCTTTCAATGTGTATTTGCAAATAAACCTTGTTATTTTTCTGTCTAGCACTTTGCAATATATACATCTTCCCATGAGGAGTCGGGTTTGTCCTTTTGTTCATCATTATATTGAAAAGACCCAACCCAGTGTCCTGCCTATAGCAGGCACTCAAGTATTTGTTGAATGAATGAATGAATGAATGAATGAATGGTAGCAGGCCACTATCCCTACGGAGAAAGATATGTGGACCAGACAATACTTTTAAGAGCAGTCAAATTTTTTAAATTAATGTTTAGCCCTTGAGCGTGGTCTCACAAAGCAAAGGGTCACTGGTTTGATTCTCAGCCAGGGCACATACCTGGGTCGCAGGCCAATCCCTGGTTGGGATTGTGTGTAAGAGGCAATCGATCTATGTCTCTTTCACACATCAGTGTTTTGCTTCCTCTTTTTTTCCTCCCTTACCCTCTCTTTAAAAATAATAAAATCTTTTTAAAATTTTAAATTAAAGTTTAAACCCTTCAAGAAATTAAAATCTGCCTCTATTTGGTCAAGTGCAAAGTTTCCCACTGAGCTTTGCCCTGTTTCCCTTCTCCCTGCAATCCGTCGGTACTGGGAGTCTATAGAGTACATCTAGCCTTTTTTAAATGTTTTTTTCTCTTCTTGCTCCATGTGATTCTGTTTGCTGCTTCAGCTCTAGTCTCTAGATCTCTGCCCACCATCAGTAGGTGCTTAATGAATATTTGCTGAATGAACAAGAGTGGAAATGCTGGAGGACAAGAATCATGCCAAACACCTCTTAGACATTTTTAAAAATTAACTAATATGTCGAGGAATGAGCTGACATTAATGGATTTAGGCACCAACGTTTAGAAAAATACACATATTAAAACCTTCCTGAAATATGGGCTGCATATTTTTGTCTTCTTATATATAGGCCACTGAACACAATCTGACATACCCTTGATGTTTCATGGTTATTAATATGAGCATCAATTATCATTTATTTCCATCTCTGAGTATACAGTTAAGTCTAGCACACGCGGGAAGGAAAAAAGACACACAAGCAAATGCAGTCCCTCACAGTTCTCTTAAGCCACTATGCCAAATGGCCCAGAGCATGCAAGACAGAAATTCTAAGATAACCAAACAATTTCGTTGGGAAAGAGAAACTGATCCAAACATGATCTCTCTAAAGATAGTAGTAACAGGCTTCATTTCTCTGTAGGATGGCTCTCTCATTCTCTATTTCACCATACATATATTTAAGAAAATAAGTTGCCAATTCTATCTCTGGGGCTTCCAACCTAAACTTTTAGAATTAATCTGAAAAAGTGGGATGAAAAGAGCACTGTCTTTAGTGTCAGACACAGCTGAGCCTCAATCTCGGCTCTGCCACTTCTAGCCCTGCAAGGGAGATGTGGACATCAGATTACACAATGCATCTGTCGTACTTTACACAGAATCTAGAACATAAGTAAGTGCCTGATGCATGGGGTTTTCTCTTCCTTCTCCAGTGTGCCCTCTGCTCTTCTAATGACCTAACTGCCCTGGGATCTTCATTCTCCTTTGCAACACTGCCTGCCATTTATCAACAGTCCAAAGGAAAGAATTTGATTAATTTACTAAATAGTACTGGATTCTGAAAATTACTTATTTACATGTCTTCCCTTCCAAAGGCATTAGCATTTGTAAAGGAGTTAATAAATTCATCCACAGGAATGGCTCTTAAATAATAGACCAGCAGGCATCATAGACAAACTGGATGTCGTTTGTCCAGGGTGTCATTTTGCTACTGCTGTTCAAATCTCACCACGTTAGTAATGCTGTCTCTGCCTTCATGCAAAGCAAAGCAAATCCTTGCACCAAATATTTTATGTGCACATTAAAACTTGTGTGCTGATATCTCTGATAGGTCAGATTTATAAAAACTTTCTTCTTCAAGTGTGTTAATATGGTTCAGCATAGGCCATACTTTCCTTCATGGAAAATAATGTTACTGCTGTGTCTTTATACAGTGGCATCTCATTCTGACTTATTGAAGGATTTTTTTTTTTATTTTTTATAGAGAGGGATTTAACGAAGGCACTTTAAGCCCTTTTCAGATCCAAAATGATAAAAGCGTTGGCAGGACTTGTAAGAGACAGTGCAGGGCTGCCGTATGAACGTCTTTAACAGCGGAAACCTGCCCCTGCCCAAAGAGAGCACTTTGCTATTTATCAGGATTTAGGGAAGAGACTGAAGTGCAAGCATGATGCACTTTTGAAAGACCCCATTAAAAGCAGACATTTTCACACCCACTGGAAATGGGGATCCGTTTGTCAGGCAGTCTGCAGGGGGCACATTTTCCGTACCTGTGGCCATTACAGGATGATTCCACAGTGCAGGCTGACCAACAGATCCTAAAGTTCTCTTTGTAAGTAAAGAAAATCTCTCAGGTAAACCAGTAATAGCTAAGGTGACTCATTTGGTGATTTTACACAATATAAAAATAAAAGCTAATAATGTATTAATTGAAATCTCAAGAAATAAATGTATATCCCAGGGTGGAAAAGGAGGTGGTCAATTTGTTTGACTGCCCGTTGCTACTGCTTTTAAGTTTGTATGTATAGTCACTAAAAGTAAATAATTAGGCTGTCTATACCACCAAGCGCAGCTTTCATCAATATTAGGCTAAGCACTGAAGCAGAAATCAAGAAATATACTGTTTCTTTAGGAAAGTATACAATTGGCACTTTCTAAAATGGCTCCCAATAATCCCACTTCCTAGTATTCACGTGCTTGTGTAAACCCTCCACCCTCGTGTGGCGGCTGGATATAGCAACTTGCTTCTGCCAAGTAGAAGGTGGAAGACGTACTGGGATGTTCCTTCTAAGATTAGATTATGAAAGTCTCTACCGCTCCCCACCCCACTCCCTCTCCCTCTTCTTTCCTGTTTTCTGTGACAAAGATACCCACTATGCCAGGCTACGAGCTCCCTTGCTGAGAAACGAACACCATGGCAAGGAACTGAGGGCAGCTTCCAGGGAACAACCAGCAGAGAGTTTGGGCCTTCAGCTAAACAGCCCAAGAGGAACGACATCGGGTCAACAACCACAAGTTGGAAACAGGTCCTCCGCCAGCTGAGCCATCAAATGAAACAACACCTGCCACACTACCTGGACTGAGCCTTGAGAGAGACCCTGAGACTCTGTCTCAGCTAAGCCACACCAGATTCCCTACCTACAGAAACTATGAGTTAATAAAAGTTATTTAAGCCACCAAATCTTGGGATAATTTGTTATGCTACAGTAGATAACTAATTCAAGAACATTTAAATAGATAACATACAATAGAAGGGTAGATAACACGTAGTATATTCACATAATATCAAATAACATTAATTATTTGATTACATGAAAATAATATCTATATAGTTACTTACATGACCTTTAAATAAGACTAAATCAATTTCCTCAGAAAGCCAAGAGGTAGAGAAACCAGAACATCAGGCCAAGATCCAGAAATTATAGAACATTTTACCAAAAGGCATAAAAAAATCCTGATTTTACTTTTAAAAATTCTGTTCTTTATCAGCCAGTGCCCCAGGAGGTACACAGAAACCACTCTACATAGCCTATGGGGAGAGAGATTTGACACAAGAAATTAGAAAAGGGTTGGAAGTTCCCCAGGAGCAAAACAGGGAAGGTAATATTGACCAGAGACCAAGAAGCTGCTGGTGCCATTGGGAGAACCTGAGGAATGACCCCTGGCTTCCGGTGCCACGGAAGGTGCTGAACAAGGGCCACACCCCCACTGCTAGCACTGCTGGTTCTTCTGCCTAAGGTGCAGCTGAAGCAGAATGGCTGCTACTGCCCTCCTGTCTTCTAATATTCCATGAAGATCTCCTATGCACAGAATCTCCCATCAGCCCAACAGAAAGGGGGTCTAGGGAAACGTATAACCAGTAGAAAAGTGGGTACACAGCTAAGTACCAGTACACAATATCTGCCATACAGATTCAAACAGTTTAAATATTTCCCCTTGAGTGACAGTATATATTTTTTAAGGCTGAAGTTATCATAACAGGAAACTTGGTGTAAATTCCTTCAGTGTTTTACATTATTTTTACAAATTAAGCCCCAGATTATCACTGTATTCATATGATAACAAGATAACCAGATGAATATATCAATTTCATCACATTTGAAACTGAGGGATTCTGGATTTTAAAATGTCACGCAAACCTATGGTAAGAGGAGTTTTTGACTGAACAACTTAGATAATCTAATCAAAACAGTTTATTCAAAAATTCCTTATATATAATATTTACTAGACTGGTATGTGCAGATTTATATTCTCATTTCATTGAGAAACAGAAGTAAAAATGTATTAGTTAGATATGAGTGCTTTAGAATCCAAATATTTCCCTTGCCCTTATTCATTCACAGAATTATTTTGGATCCTAAATATACAGCCCTTACATCTCTAGCCACACCAGACAATATTCAATGTCTTCACTAGTTTACACTAGATTTTAACACGCAATTACTATCTTCTCAACTTGGCTAAGTGTTTCAGGCACACACGGGAAGAGAGTTGGGTTAGTAATTAATTTTCACCTGATTATTACTCTAGCTTTCAAACCAATCTAAAGCTCTGTTTCTCCTAAGTGCTTTCCCATGTTGCCTTTATCCCCCTATCTAGAGAGCATGCTTCTTGACAGTGATACTTGTATTTTCACTCTGATGGATATTTACTGCAGGCAAAGATGTTCCGAGCACTGTGGTAGGTACTACCCCACATCTCTTTTTAGTTCCAGTGCCATGAGCCCCACACTCTGCCTGGCCCGAAGCTAGTGTTTAGTAAGTGGTTATAAAATCACTGGTCAGCTTAAGCAGAAGTACAGACTCAAGAGGATTTTCTCATCAAGCCACCGTCTGCCACCTATTATTGTAGTAGGTTTATTTCTATCTGCCTTCAGAATCCCTGCAAACTTGTCAATGGCATGGTCACTGCCAAGGAGAGAAAAACCTGGATGTCTTGCTTTAACACTTGGGTTTATACAGGTAATTGGATTTCTTTCTTCTTGAAGGGACACAATTAGAAAGTCATGTCTCCAGACCTGTTCCTTAAAGAGCCTATATAACACTCAACCGCAATTTCCACACTCCTTGTAGGAGCCTTTGTTAAGCCAAGGTAAGTGGCAGCATAACAGCTGTTTCTGAAGGCTGATGCTAAGAAGTGCGGGTGTTGACAGTTGTGTCTGAAAATGGGTACTCAACACCAGTGTATTCTACGAGGCCCTGGAGTGAGTAAGGGCCTTTCGTATTGCTCTTACCCCAGATTCTTATTTGTTCATCTGAATTAACAATTCAAACCACCAATGTCGACTGAGTAGGGCCTGAAAGGACAACACGCCTGGATCAATAACACAATTGGCTCAGGTGCCAGTGAAAAATGGTAGACGGCGGAGTGAGCACAAGTTTTTACCTTTGCTCCCTTTCAAGACCTGCTAAGATGATAGAAAAGCAACATTTAAGAGATAGAATCTCCTAACGCCAAGGAGAAGAGGCAACATGGGGAAATCTGGCAAGCAGATACACAAGAGCAAACCCGAAAAGCTGACTCCTAAATGAAAGACAGAATGCTGAGAAGCAACTTGGTCCATCCTGCATATCCACCCCCCCCACCCCCGCCCCAAGGCTTATAAAGGGGCATCACCTGTCACCTGTGGAAACAGGGATGTGTATGGGGCTCCAAATAAGAGAACTGGTTCAAAGTGTGTTAGAGCCCTTGGACCCCAAGATCATCTCTCCGATTTAATGAAGGCTTCCACCCCATCAGAAGACTACAGATTTATTCTCCAAAGGAAAAATAAAAAACAGAGTGTATCTGATTTGGAGGGCAAAAAGTACTGGTAAGAATAGGAATGCAGTACCAAGAAAAGAAAGAAAATATAAAAGCCTACATGTAGAATCTTGATACCACACACTACAAACAACAACCAGGAGCTCTCTTTCATTACCAAGTCCTAAGGATGCGATTACTCTTAGAAATCTGACCAGCTCTAAAGAAAAGGACTAACCTACAACACTGGTGATTCCCATAAACTTGAAGAGCAAAAACCAAAACATAGAAAAGCAACTTGGGGTGGGAGGAAATAATAAAACACAAATATATCACTCATATCCTCAGAGAACTGAGAACACTATGCTAAGAAAAAGTAACATTCAGGTGAAAAAAAACTTCTATAAATTAAAACTACGTTAGCATACCTTACAATTTTTAAGAGAAGCTAGAAGAAAATGCCAAAAAAGTTACCCCAAAAGATGTGCAAAGTGACAAGATAAAAAAAAAAAAATGGGAAATTTTTAAAAAGAAGTGAGGTAAGGCAGAAGAGAGAGTTAAATCTTCATCTTCCAAAGGGAGAATCAATAAAGAGATAATAAAACTGGAAAATCAAGAAACAGTAGGATACACATGTCGTACAGAGCTATGGACGTAGCCAAAGTGATAAAATAATTGGAGGCACTTGTCTTTCAGAGATGAAAATGGAAGTGATATGAGGAAAAGACTATAATTTTTGGTAATAAGCCTTTCTATAATAACTCTTTAAAATATCTTCATGTATAGCCCTGGCTGGTGTGGCTTAGAGGATTGAGTGCTGGCCTGCAAAACCAAAGGGTCACTGGTTCGATTCCCAGTCAGGGCACATGCCTGCGTTGCAGGCCAGGTCCCCAGTGGGAGGCATATAACAGGCAACCACACATTGATGTTTCTCTCTCTTTCTCCCTCCCTCACCCTCTCTCTCAAAATAAAATTTTTTTAAAAAAACCAAAATCTCAAAAATAAATAAATAAATAAATGTCACATGTAATTTCTAAAAAAAAAATGAAAATATCTTCATATATAATTTTAATAAAAATAAACCCTTTTTTTTTTCCCGAAACAGCACAGGCTTTGCACGTGGCTTTTTAGAACCTTAGCACTGGCACTGATGAGCCTCAGGGATATCACTGAACCCCTTGAATGTCTCCTTATCTGTGTTCTGGGGGAAATAATATCTACCTCACAGAGTTTTTTGTGAGTGTCAAATTCGATATGTTTGTAAAGAGCTAATCAAATAGCCTGGTAAATAGTAAGGGCATTTGCCAGAGGATTCTTTTATGCCATCCTTGTGATAACAGAGGTGAAAGGAGTTTTGTAAGGAAGCCATATTTCTGGAGTTGTCTCTGGCCTCTGCAATCAACATTGGCTCACCAAAGGCCTCTGTAAATTTACCCTGTTGCCTGTGGTTATAACTACTGCCCATCTCATCAGTATAAGAGAAAGAAGTCTGGCATGGAGAGTTCAAGAGACTTCTGAAGGAGGTAATGTATGGGTCCTTATTCCATGGTAAACAGAAGAGATATTTTCATGTTATTGTTTAATTACTCCTATTAACCTACTATAGTTTCCAGGCACCAATAAATAAAATAGTAACAATATTTGTAATAAGCATAATGGCACTCCAAAGATATCCATGCCCTAATTGTTGGAATCTGTGAATATGATCTATTACATGGCAAGGGGAACTTTGCAAATGTAATTAAGGTTACTAAACTTAAAGTAGGATAATTTTTCTGGATTAGCTAAGTGGCCATATCTAATCAGATGAGCCCTTAAAAGTTCATAAGAGAAATCTCCCTTGCTGGAAGAAAAATAGAAGTGGCAAAAGGGAAAGTCGGGGCATTAGAAGTATGAAAGGACTCCATCTGCCATGCGTGGGGCCCCTTGGAAAGCATGAAAAGGCATTCAGGCAGCCTCTGGGAGCAAATACCAGTTCCTGGCTAGGAACTGGCAAAGACACAGGAATCTCAATTCTATAATTGCAAGAAACTAAATTCAGACAACAAGCTGAATGAGCTTGGAAGTAAATTCTTCCCCAGAGCCACAAGTGAAGAAGGTAGACCTGCCAACAGCTTGAGTTTGGCCTTGTTGGATCTCAGCAGAAGATCCAGTCATATCCATCCAGACTTCTGACCAACCAAGTGTAGTAGCAGAGAAAATTAACGCAATATTCAAACAGGTCATGCTTGTCCTGAGGTCTCATCTGATTCAGAATGGATAATCTGATCCACTGGATATAACACATTTTCAGAAATTTTTTATAATATAAAACCATCATATTATATCCTCTTGTACTTTCAAAGGGGCTTTCATGATGTAAATATTAAGTACTTTCATCTTCAAGATACCAACAAAGCTTGACAGGATCTACATGCTTCTACATACAAGATGCGTTGTAATGGCTGGACAACCAGCCAGAAAACATGGTGTTCCTCAGTATCAACTTTCTTTTGAAGGCGACTTAGGCATTCATTAACTTAACAAATAGCTAAAGACACTAATATATACCATAAAGTAACTTGGCATTTTTTCTGTCGTTGCCATTAGACTACATTTTAGCCTTCATTGAAAGAGAGTAAAATACATTATAGGAGACTACTCAATTCATTTCTAAAAGAGAAGGTTTAAGTGCAAAATGAATAATAACATAAAGTGTTGAATTTCAGTGAATTGAGATCTTATCAAGTATGATATAGTATAGTACTTTAAAAATGTCCATATTCTGGGAGAGGTGTTTGGGTTAGAAACTAGAAAAGAGAAAAAAGGTAAATAAGATATGTTCCAAGCAAGGTCTTGAGGTTGACTCTGAATGTGAGACAATAAAAAATTATGAGTAGTCATCTTTCATCAGATTAAAGCAGGGAAAGAAGGCAATGACAGGACTCTGGGAAGAGGGCTGCCACAGCATCACGCACATTCAGTTTCCTCAAATGCCCCCACAGAAAAGTACAAATGACCTAGAAAACCGAAAATCTACAGACCGCTTCTACCACAAGATGAAGTAACAAGATATCACCAGGAACCCCAAAATACAAGTGAATTCTAACTACTAATGAGAGGACTCATATAATAGCAATTGTACAGGGTAAATAAAAAGAAAGAAAACAAACTCTTGACATCTGAGTTCATGAGCACTCAAAATAACCTACGGATACTTACTAGCAATGTCAGCAAGTTAATATGATACGGTCTAAACTGGAGAAAGTTTCACAAACTCCAAATCTTGGCTGAAGGCCACGGGACAGTAGTAATATAGTCAAATAATGCTGGAGAGGTCAGTAGCCTAAGAACTCTGAACTATAACTGAAGACTCTTAAAGAAAAAAAATATTCTGAGCAGAAATTGCTGAGTATAGAATCCAAATTAAGTAGAATGGGAAAAATAGTGAAAAAGAAAATGCCTGCATAAATGTTAAGAAGAGAAAGAGAGTTGATAGACCTTGGAAATCAAGAGTCCCACATTTCAAACACAACAGAAAAGAGGGCGCTAGAGTTCTGAAGCTGGGACATTTAACCTGGCTTCCCTCCCAATGAATGTACAGAAAACTTCACTGTATTTAAAACACAACAAAAGAGGATTGTGAATGAATCCTCAACAAGATCAGTACAGGGGAACAAAAAAAAGGAGAGCAATATCCGTAAATAAAATGAAGATTTGCAAGAAAGTCATGCCCATATAACAATAAAAAAAAGTCCGATATTTCAAAATGAGCTAAAAGATATACAAAAAATTATAGATGTTTTGGAAAACTACATATATGAGAATTAGAAAATTTTAGAAATAAGTTTATTAGGAAAAGAATAATTTAAAAAACTTAGAAATAATTAGAAATTAAAAATTATCTCAGAAATTAAAGTTACTGAACAAAATGGGGCTTGGCTGTCTGCTCTCATCAAAAGGCAAACCCTAGAGGCAGAGGCTAGGAGAAAAGAAAGAGGTTTTTAATTCAGATGCTAAATGACATGGGAGAATGGGGGACTCCCCATGTCAAAGCTCATCTGCTCTGCAAAGCCCAGACAAAACCCAGCTGTCCTCAGCAAGAGCAAAACAAAAGGCAGTGCCCAGAGTTCCTGCTGCATTTTAAAAGTATCATCATTTGGAACCCAAGGCAGCTGCTAACTGGCCATCCAGATAGCTTAGCTCCTTCCCAGCTGTTGTCCAGCTTCAGACTCCCTGCTGCAGGCTGTGTGTGGAGCCAGTGCCACCATTGGCCATGCAGCTTCTCAGGTCACAAGGTCCAATGCTCCAGGGCCAGAGTGTGTGAATGCATGGGCAAATGCTCCACCAGGTCACCAAGAAAGACAGAGAGACTCTCTCCTGGAGGCCATGGGCCATGTGACTGCTAAGGTGAGGACAGGCCAGTGCACCATCTGAGTGCAGGTCCCAAGCAGTGAGCAATGAGCCAGAGAGTTCTTGGTTCCCCTGCGTTTATACTAGTTTCAGGTGTGAGACAGACCAGGAACTTTCTCAGAATGACCAATTAACTTCCTAAACTCTTGCACACTTCAGATGGGTCCACTTCCCAATCAATCCCTTTTTCCCCAGGCTCAACTAACAGGCCTCTTTCGTCCAGTACCTCCTCCTGTCGCCACTTTAACTTATTGTGCATGGCCTGCCTTCCCCTAGTCCCACCCTCAATCTGGGACCAGAAGGATGTAGGAGGGTTTTTCTCCTCTATCCAATTATCTTGCTAACCTTGCACATGCTCAGTGTAAGAACCTCCTGCTGCCATAATCATGGCAAGAGGTGGGGACTCCCGTGGCACTCCGTCAACTCCATGACTCCCATGCTCTAGTCCCCATGTGAAGCAAGTTACCCACACTTGGGGCCTATCGGAGAGAGTAACCAAACCAAAATCCTAATAAAAGGGACCCTAGAAACACAGCACAGCCTCTCAGGCAGCACCAAAGGTGGCCTCAGCAGGAAGGGTGGAACACCTGCAGCCAGGAGCAGGACCTCTGCACTAGGGGCAGAGCGTATGCAGGACATGTGTTCAGTTCAACACGACTTCACAGTTCTATAGAAGTGCTGTGAAACTCAATATCCTTGCCATGGCCCCAGGCAGCTCACAAAGGCATTGACTGGCTATACACCATGCTCTTAGTGCTTAAACCTCTGACCCCTGTCCCCAAGCAGTGTGGCTCGGTGCACAGGCACCTCTCAGGTTTCATTCCCGTGGCCTAGCTCCATCTCCCCTGGTGGCCCCACCTGTTTCCCACCCTCAGCCTGTTCCCTGTGGACCAGACAGGCTGTCTATCAGTATCCTGAAGGCTAAACTAGAAGGACTAGAGGCCAACAAACATAATTGGCGATGGGTTAGAAAATAAAGAAGGTGGAGCCCTGGCTGGTGTGACTCAGTGGATTGAGCACCGGCCTGTGAACCAAAGGGTCACTGGTTCGATTCCCAGTCAGGGCACATGCCTGGGTTGCAGGCCAGGTGCCCAGTAGGGGGCACGCGAGAGGCAACCACACATTGATGTTTCTCTCCCTCTCTTTCTCCCACCCTTTCCCTCTCTAAAAATAAATAAATAAAATCTTAAAAAAAAAAAAAAAGGTGGAAAGGAAAATATTTCAAATCAAATGGAAATTTTAAAAACATACATGAAGGATTCAAGAGAAAAATAATATAGGCTAAGAAAATATATGTACAATAGAAGTCCCTTTTATAAAAGCCAACAAAATAAGGCATTTATAAAAATATATAAATTTTAAAATATTTTCTTGAAATAAAAATAAATCTACATATTTAATTGAAACACTGTGTGCACAGGATAAAAAAAAAAACAGAAGAACCATTAACAAGTATGCAGTATAGGATTAATCTTGACCAAAGAAAGGTTTTGCCCTTTCTTAGCTCCTGGGAGGTAACCTCTAAGTCCTTGGAATATCCTGCCTGATAAGTGTGTCTTTGTTTTCCTGGGGCCTTTGGCCATGCCAGATCATCCATCATAACAATAAGATTTGTGGTGGGTGCATTGGGCCATGCGCTATCAGCTTGACCTCTAAAGGAGATGGAAAATAAGATCAGCCCACGTGAGAGGTTAGCCTTGCCTACATGACGGATCTCCAATAAAAACCCTGGACATCAAGGATCTGGTACGCTTTCCTGCTTCGCAGTGTCCCATGTGTACTGCCTCATGTCCTGGTGGGAGACACAAGCACAACCTGCATGACTGACTCTGCTGGACAGAACAACTGAAAGCTCATGCCTGGTCTCTCCTGGACTCTCCCCTCTCTGCCTTCCTTAGGTGTCTGTTTTTTTTCGTGGACAAAAATGGATCACATACTAAACTTAACAAGCTCAGAAAGGCCTGCGTGGCAGCCTTACAAACTCAGAGACTTAAAGTTACCACGTTGGATGGTCTGCAATTAAAACTTTTTAACTAAAAGCAGTTCATAGTGGGTAGTCATGTCCTAGGTGAGAATTTCCCTGATAAAAGTCAATTGTTAATTAAGCCTGTCTATTGTCTTTTTTCATCTATGATGACATATCTTTGTAAGGTCAAGGTAACTTCCCTTTTTCTGAACCCCTTGGGCACAACCACGCACTACAGCCGAGACCACAAATCTCCTCATTGTTGTTATTGTGTTAATTGTTGACTGTTAACTATCCTGTACCCACTTATGTAAAAGAAGTATGTATCTATCACTTCACTTTTTAACCAATCCCAGAGGTTTCCCCACTTTGTTTTCTCTCGCCTCCCTAATCTATTACCAATAGATCTCCTGTAACCCCTTTATGCCTCTTCCGATTGTGATGAATGAAATAAGGTGCAAAATTGCCATTTTTCCCGAGCATTTTCTCAAACCACTGAGGTTTTGCTTTCTGGCAATTGTTGTCAGTTTGGCTCAAATAAACTCGTAAAAATTCTTACAGGTGTGGACAGTTCTTGCATTGACACTTTCTGATTTTACGTGGTATCCTTTTGCTGTAATAAGCCAAAGCTGTATCAGGACTTTTCCGAGTTCTGTAAATTTTTCATTGAGTCATTGAACCTTATGGTGGTCTTGGGAACCTTCCAAACTGCATTAATGAATATTCTAGTAAAACAACTGGACTTTGAAGAAAGAGGAAAAAAATCCCTTGAGATTTAAACAAAAATACTTAGTCACTTAAGAGAAAGAAAATATATTGTTACCAAATATTTTAATAGTGTAAAATCAAGAGCAGTTTTTCCGTACTTAGAAAAACCGCTAACAGAAAAAGTCCCCATGTAATAATCACATAAAGGTCTCTGATGAGAGATAATCCTCTGTGGCTCTCTCACATTTCTGAACATCTTGAGAATGAGACACAGATCGCCCTTTGTTCCAGATTACCATTTCAAGGATGTCTGAATAGTACACCGCCCAAAAGATAAACACAGTGTCTCTCCCCAGAGCCAAAGGCAGGAGTGTTACCTCTCCCCGGTTATGCAAACCACTGTGAGCGCATGTTTTCATCTGGATCTGTCTGCATCACCCTAACGGGACTTGGGGGCAAGAGAAACTGTGGCAAATATTTTGATATTCATGCTCCTTGCTGTAATAATAAAATGCTTCTGCCAGTATCCATGACACTGTGGCAGACTAACTTGTTACCTTGCAAATAGGGTAAAATCTCAGATTTTCACTGTTCTTGATCATTTGGAAGCTGATTTTAGGTATTCACAGGAACAAGGATTTCTTAAAGATGAAATTCAGAGGCCCCTTGGGCTGGTTTCAAGGAGGTGAGAAGATTCTCTTGGACCCAGCATTGAATCCCTTGCCCAAGTGGCAGTTCGGGTTAAGAATCACAGGCTTACACGTATGAAAGTATATGGCACGTACAGGAATAGATGGACAGTCCAGTTTTGCAGAAACAAAAGTCAGAGAGAAGATGTAGGAGCGGAGGTAATGAGGCATCAGGGAAGCAAGGAAGGATCAGACTCTGTAGGCCAGGCTTTGCCCTATGGACTAAATCTGGCCCGCCATTGTTTAATCTGGCCCATGAGCCATATAAAACGGTTTTCCCATTTTAACTAGCTAAAAAAAAAAGAGAGAGAAATACTATTCTATGTATTCTTGTTGTGAAGGATACTATTACATGAAAATTATATGAAATTCAAATATCAGTGTCCATAAATAAAGTTCTATTGCTACACAGAATACTATTCGTTTATGTATTATCAACGGCTGCTTTTACATTACAATGGGAAAGCTGAGTAATTGTAACAGACACTTTATGGCCCACAAAGCCTAAAATATCTCCCAATTTTTACAGGAGAAATATTTGCTAACCCTGGTGTATGTCCCCATATGCCATGCTTACATAGTTGAACGTTTTTCCTACGAATACTTAAAGAAATAAATTTATTAAATAAAATCAGAATTGTAACTCTGACAGCAACGTAGGGGATGCATTAAATGAAGAAGCAGCTATATAGAGATCAATCACCTGGAAATTATTGTAAGGACCAAAATCACGAATGAAAATGAAAATGTACTTGGAGGAGAGGGTGGAAAGCGGGGAAGCGGGGAAGGGCATATGTTGTGAGACACAGTTCATACAGGCTTGACAAAACCTGGCCTTGGAGGAGGGGGTGAAAGAGTGGGAAGGGAAAAAATCATTATTTTTAGTTTGGTTGGCTAGAATGACATTTTTAAAGAAGACAAAAGAAGGAGAAAAATTGAGAGTAGGAAAAGAAAAATAAAAGCAAATGAGTTTGGCAGTGGACATAAAACATTTGTCATACCTGAAAAACTGTCATAATCCTTGCCTGTGCACGTTTATAACATATTCTTACACCATTTATTGTATAGGACATCAGGGTGTTATACCAGTGTGGTTCCCGGGGAATAAGGGAGGGGCCACGGGAAACCCCTGAGGCAGCGTGGGAGGGGCTTCCTCCAGCTCGCAGAATACAGAGTAAACAAGCCAGCATGGCAGCTTCACGTTGTTCTGGCAACCCAGCCAGCAGGGTGACGAGCCCCGCGCTGGGCAATGATACACCAGGCAGCTTGCAGAGAAAGCCCTGCTACCTCCTTCCCGTTCCTGATTGAAAAGGAAACAAGAGGCCACAAAGGCACACGTACCTAAAAGTTAACATGGAGGCAAGAGGGAGGTGCTGACCTGCTGGTGTAGCCTACAGGATCGGTTAGTAAAACAGACACTCCCAGAGCGCACGGAACTTTGAGCCACGGAAATTTAAACAAAGGGCACTCGTTGCTTCTCCTTCCCCTCCCTTGCGCTGTTGGGGGCCCACAGCGTTCACGGGTGCACAGGCCCTAGAGAAGACATGGCCTGGCAGCAGCCCAGGGGCCCCAGGCACAGGAAGTGGCGGAGGTGGCGTGGCTGTGCAGACCAGGTGCACACAGAATCCAGAAAGATGCCTGAAGCCAGACGGTGACCAGGAACTGCCTAAGCCACCTGGATGATCGTGCTGCAGCTGCCTGTGTTGCCAAAGAGTGGTATTTTAAATGGGAAAAGGAACTCCAGGTGCAGCCTTGAACTACCCAGGCAAAGCGTGGTGGGCTTATTTTTCTTTGGGTGTTTCCGAGGGAATGGGCTCTGAGGCAGATACCTGCCATTCTTCCAAAATTGTGTAGCTTTTGAATAAATAACCTCTTTCCTTTTTCACCAAACCTCTGCCTCCAGAGTTTGCCTGTTGAGTGGCACCCGGTAGACTGCCATTACTATTCAGTAACAGTGTGTTTTCTATAAAACTAATCTTATGATATAGTGATCCCTTAAGGATACAGCCCACATCTTACTCATTTAGTACCTGACACAATAAGTTGTATTAATAGGTAATTCATACATATTCTTGAATGAATGGATTAGATTGTAAACTCCTTTAGGGGAAGAATATGTTTTAAATTGCTCCAGAGCCCTGCAGCCTCTGAGACACTGCAGAGAACACAGTAAGCATGAATAAGTGGTTTGTGATGGATGTCAAGGAGACAAGCCCTTCAACCCACAGCAGGGCAGTGCACTCACTGGCATCAGACTGTCCCCTTGTCTTAACAATGTTCTGCAACACCACTTTAGACGGGGATGCAGTCTGGTCAGAAACTTCTCTCTCAGCAGGTGTATGCTATAGAAACAGAAAACTTGCATTTTTTCCTTTCTATCCTCAGGGACACAGAGAGACAATGGTTGCTATTTTATAAGACAGGTTATTGGAAAAGTTGACAGGTTAGATGAATGGATGAGTATTTTGGCAGTGAAAAGAATAAACACGGGGGTATTAGGAGAGCCATCAAGAGATGCCATCCCCAGGGGCTGAATAAACCCATCTGCCAGTGACACTATTCAAAATCACAGTCCAAACTGCAATTGTTTGGCAAATAGACTCTCACATCATTAGATGAAAAACATAAGTAGTGACAGATGAAATTGGATGAAGGCTACCTTGTTATGTATAGTGTATGCCCGAGGGTCACTTCTGAATCTGTAGATTACCATTTGGAATTAAAATCATTCACCATTCCTTTCCAGGAAAAACATAAAAGAAAATAAAGGGATGCTGGGTGGATGCCAGGTGAATGTGGGCCTGCTGCTAAATCAATGACAGAGTCACATCTGTACCCACAGATACAAAGAGGAAGGTCTGAGAGTAAGAGGAGAAAAGGTCATAATTCAAAATGACTTTGGTCTACTGACAAATGACCCATAATATGGACTTTTAATCTTTATTTCTTAGCTCACAGCCACCACCACCTCATTACAAATTAGGGCCCATTTTCAATACATAAGTGCCCACTGGTACTATGGGAGGTTAGAAAAAAAATAAAAGTATATATTCCGTCTTTTTCCCATTTAATATCTATAGATACTCAGCCAAAACCAAGCTTCTCACCAGCCTTTCATATCACCAACAACCCTAAATTATACTCACTCTTTAGTATTGAAGGCATTATGCCTCTAATGAGCCAGTTAAATAGATTTACCCTAGAATAGTAGCATTAATACTTTTTTAGGGCTACTCAGCATAAGGTATCAGGTGGGGCAGCTCATCTTATGGAACAACGAAGCAGACCCAGAGAAAAAAGTGGCAGGTGCAGTAATAGGATCCCCGAGAGAAAGAGAAAACTGACCCTGGAAATCACTGCACCTCTTAAGCTGAACAAAGCCCACTGTACTCAGGTCTCTGTCATCAATGAACTGTCCAGGAGAGTTGTTGCCAGCATCTACAATCTTGTGATGGCACAGGGAGCAACTCTTCACATCAGTTTGGGCTGATGTGACAGCCTCTGACCCCATTTTGTTCTTGTCAGTCATCATGCAGAATTTGCCCATGAAAAAAAATGAAATGTCTGACAGTAACCAGAGGGGAAGTGGGAAGGGATAATGAGGGGATAATGGGGGGAAAGTAGGGGAGGGTTTTCAGGAACAACTATAAAGGACACATGGACAAAACCAAGGAGGGGCGGAAGCAAGGGAGGGAGGTGGGCATGGCTAGGGTGGTGGAGGAGTGGTGGGGTGTAAATGCAGACAACTGTACTTGAACAACAATAAAATAATTTTTAAAAAATGAAATGAATTACTCTTTATATTTTATGAGTAACTTCAATTGTAGAATTCAAAGCACCAGCCAAATTCTCAGATCTTTCTCTAGAGAACTGTAGCATATGAAGTTCTTTTTAAGCTATGATTTTTTATGATTGTGAACCACTAGAAAATAGAGTTTGTGGGACAGATCATCCTTGAAAATTGCTCATTGAAAAAGACAAGGTTCATAGAGATCCAATGGAGAACTTAGCCATCAATGAAGTAGAACAGTGTGACTGATCATTTACTGTGGCCAAAGATGAGATAAATGTTGAGGGAAATAAAAGAAAAAGAATCCATCTCTGCCTTAAGGAGGATGGTATAGAGGAAAGAGAAATACTCAAACTTTTGAGTTACACAGATCTACATTTGAATACTGCCTCTGTGTCCTTCTGGGTGATCCTGGATAAATTTTTTAACTTCTCTGAGGCTTAGTGTCCTCATTTGCAAAAATAAGTATGACCCATTATCTCACAGAGTATTTGTAACAAATATGGTCGGTACATGGTGTGGGCCACACAATGCTACCATCCAACTTTGTTCTTCCACCTCAAACTGGACAGGCAAGGCTTATGCAGAATGATAACAATTTAATAGAGGTGGCATGATATAGTGGACAGAGCAGGAAGGAGTCAGAAAACTTGGCTCCCAGACATGGCTCTGCCACTATAAGAATAACTGCTTCTTACATAGCAATTCTAGTTTATAAACACGTTGATGTATATTCCCAGTGGGTGATCTAAAGTCAGCAACGTCACCATGTCACTAGTGTGACCGTGTCACCGGTCCTCAGTTGCATCATCTGAATCTCAGTTACATCATGAGAAAATCTCTTGTTCTGTAAGTACTACTCCAACTCTCCAAACTTGTGACTCTAATAAGCCACATAAAATAATTAATATTTGACAAAGCAGTAAATGAACATAGAAAGATCCTGGTGAACTTTGGAAACTGAAAAAGTTTAATAGATTACTAGAGCTTTGCATGTTTCTTGAAGCATAGGCAGGATGTAAATGGATAAAAGGAAGATAAGAAGAAGTCCCCAAGTGAGGGTGACAACCTGAGCAAAGGCCAGAATCAGAATTGAGAAAGATGTGCAAGGTGAAGAGAGGAGAATAACCTGAATGAAGCAAACAAGAGTGCTGGAATATAATACACAGAAAGGCCAGAAAGATCAAGGCCTGCATTTCAATACACTGCAAAGCCAAAGAAAAGATGACCTACAGCAGGAAACAAGAGCTATTGTAGTTCTTGTGCGATTGAGCCTTTCTCCTGTTGCACTCACGGTTACCACCACAGTGAACAACCAACAGAGTGAATACCCAACACCTCTAAACATTTTTCCAATCTTTTGTCTTCCTAAGTAGGTTTCTCCAGGGCTCAAACCACAACTTACGCTTGTCTTGTAGAAGGCTCAGAGTAGACAGCCAACAATGCACAGGGACTGGCCAACTGGCTGAACCAAATATCATGCTTATAATGCTGTGATCCACATGGCTTGGCACCAGTGTGGTATTGCAGTCAAAGATCATGGACCACGCAACCAAAACAATATAAAATAATTCAGCTCCAATTTTTATTTTTTCTCTAACACCTAACACCATGAAAAAGACTGCAGTGAACAGCAACACTTCTTAAAATCTTTTTCCTGCTCCAGCGTGTGAATTGCACACATTGTACCTGCTCTCAGGTCTCTCCTCAAAACCACCTGAAGCCACCCCTCAACACCTTCTTGGGTTCACCCTATCCCCCAGTTTGTTATCCCCTCGTCATAGGATGAATTCAGGGAGGAAGCAGAAGGATACTGAATAAACTCACTTAGAATTTGGTAGCCATTCACGTATTCATCATTTTCACAGATATTTCCAAAATCTGCTCTATCTTGAACCAAATGTGTTTAAGTATATTCAATATTTTGCATTTCATCTGGATTATATACACATGGGCTCTGAAAAGCCTACCTCCACAGACTTAACAGGAGAAGAGAGTCAGCTACCCTATTCTGTTCAGCAGCACATGTCTCGAGCAGGGTCACCCCTAGAGATGTAAGCACCCTTGCTCCATCTAAACTGTTCTGAGCCAGAAAAATAGCCTTGAGTAGGATTTGAGAAGAAAGTCATTGGGCAGCCCAGATATTAATGTAAACTGCAAGCTCCAAAGTTCTTTGGTGGAATTTTGAGTTTTTGACTTGTCTAATCTCAAGAGACCTAGTCTTCACAGGACTCAAAAACTTAACTTTTTCCAGTTGCTACCTGCTACTCCTGAAATCCGTTTGTTCTGAAGAAGGGTCAACATACCACTTGCCTCTTCTGTAGGTCCTGATGAAAACGAGAGTGACTATAACCCCAGACAGCTAAAGGAGCGCTGCCTCTCGGGTCTCGAGGCAGAATCCCTGATACTCCTTGAATAGCACAGGGGAAGCCAAGGACAAGGTTTTTCTCTCCAGGGCTTGCAAGTGTATTCACTCCAATATACAAAATCCACAGAAGTAATGCCTGCTTGAGTGTGATTGGTAGGGTAATAATATGGGTGTAATAATTTATAGTTTTAATTTGAACATGTCACCTAAAATGTCATATGGTGTGCTTCAGTGTGGTATGTTACAGAATTGCATGCTTATGATTTTGTAATAAAAGAGTTTGTAATAAAAAAGGGGTGTTATTTGTGCTGGACCCCATATCTTTCCCTTCTCTCCACCTAGCACATAAGTCCCTTTTTATTAACTGAGGGCAGCTTGAACCCAATTTACACATTCCCACATTAACAAATCCTCGTCTACCTTTTATGAGAAGCCTGTGCCCACCTACAAACCTCTCCCAAAGTATATGATGAAAAAATCCAATTCTTGAGAGCTGTGTTTCTGCAAAGCAGAAAGATGCCCTACATATTTTTAACTGATCAGTCTAAAAACAGCTTCAGCCAATTTAAACCACTTTTTATAAAACATCATTTGCATCAGGTTTGACAGCCTTCCTGCCACTTTCCTACCCCATTATGACATGAAACAGCTGAGCTACCAATTCTGGGGAAAACTAACTTTCTGTTTGAAACTGTAGCTGAACACTAATGGTCCCTAGGACTGGAAGCTGGCCTCAGGTCACATGACAAAGCTCAGCCTGGGAAATTTAGGAGAAATTACATCATCCTGGAGAAGGTAAAGAAAACTATAATTTTTGTGTGTTATGTCAGTGGGAGGCTGGTAACTGTGCTCTGTGTGGCTTCAGGTGATTTTACCAACACTATTTAGGAAAGCTTTGCTTTGTTTGCTGGGGAGACTGCTCCTCCCCCACTGGATTCTGCAGTCCTGACGGGGCTTCCTATCGTAACATCCAG
The DNA here is from genome assembly GCA_007922815.1 of Macrotus californicus. NCBI lineage: Eukaryota > Metazoa > Chordata > Mammalia > Chiroptera > Phyllostomidae > Macrotus > Macrotus californicus. Next base: position 6,894 of record VMDR010011186.1, on the reverse strand, counting down.
CTTCACTGGCCATTGAGATGGACATGTGACCAAGACCAGCAATCTCCATATCTTTTCTCATACTATCCATAGTGCCTGGTTGATTTGGAGAGAGAACAGAGCCCAGCCTCAGAGTTCATGAACTAGGAAAAGGGCAAACAGGTTTTTCTTTCCTGCCTCAGTGGAAATCATTGCCTATAGCAGAAGAGGATGCAATCAGAGACAATTAGAAGTGAGAGATGGATGTGCAAGGAAAAGATCTTGTCAGTGCCAACTCCTTGTTTGTTCTTGATGGTCCCAGAGCCACCCATGTTCACTTAGCTATGCTCTTGTTTCTGTGAACCATTCAGTTAAACTGGACAAAAAGCCCCCCCCCCACCTTAGTGTAAGCCAGTTTGTGTTCAGTTTCTGTTACATGTGAGGGAGGACCCCCAAAAATGGAATTATCTTCCAGAGGGCAGGACCCTTGTATTATAGGCTTCCCCCGCTAGGTGGAAGGAGTGTTCTAAGAACCCACCTGTATCAGTGTACCAGCTGGCATTGTTGTGAGAGGTTGCATTCAGCTTCAGTGAATTTTTTTTGAAGACTCTTTCAATGCATTTTCCCATTTCATGATGGGTGATTTATGAGTGCACCTGCCCACACCATGTTGAGTGTTCAGTAGTTTTTGCCTGAAAACAGCATGACCCCTTGCCCCACCCACCGTATTCATTCAATCTCACTAAGAGCAACTTTTTTTTTTAGTTTCCCCAAATGAAAAAAATCCTCAGAGGGAATCGTTTCCCTGATGTGGAAAAGATGAAACAAAAACACAGCAGAAGCACTAAAAGGCATCAAAATCGATGAATTCAAAAACTATTTTGAGCAGTGGCAAAAACAGCTCAATAGGTGCATTGCATCAGATGGAGAGTATTTTGAAGGTGAGTGAAGTTTAAACATGTAAGAATAAATATACAACTTTTTATAAATAAATTCCAGGTTTTGGGGGGTCCTCCCTTGTATGTAGAGATAACTGAAAAAAAACAAAACAGAAATTAGTCGTTAAAAGTGGAGCATTACAAGTATTAGGCCCCAGAATTCAGAACTATTTGGTTTTAGGTATAGTGTGGTTGATAAATTACTTTCATCTGGGCTGGGAAGATGGAGTTATTTGTTATGTAATCTCATAGCAGGTGGTTAAATGCTCCCCTGTCATCTTTTGGATTGTACCAAAAGGGCCTTTAAGGACTTAGAAGACAAATGTAGGGATAGTGGAGGGTGCAGGCTTCCACTTATGGTTATCAAGGGGTTCTATTAAAAGAAGTCTTATTGCCAGCTGACATGACTAAAACTATAAAAGGATCCATGTTTAATATTTTTACAATAAACCCTTTTCATCTGTTATCAGCATCCCTCTTGATCCTGTTCGAGCCCCATCTCCTGCACATAACTCAGAAAACTAAATCCATGGCAGTTCAATTAGGGAACTCTGGCCACGTGATTTTCCCACATGAGAAACCACAAAGAGCAAGATACACATCCAGAATGTTAATTGAGTGCCCACCATGCAAATTTGAATGACTGCCGCCTTTGGGGAGTTAACAGATTCCTGAAGCACTGTTGACAACACACAGGGATCGCAGTGAATTATCAGAAAAAACCAGCCACTAGGTTTCCTTTTATAGGGATTATATTTTCATTCTTTCCCAAAATATAAGGCTAAAGAAAACTACGACAAATTTTGAATACTTGGACAAATACCAAAGCTACAAAAGCACACTGTGAACAGGATGAAACCTTTTTAACTGTTGAATGAAGTTCCTTTGTGGAGTGGTAGTCACATCTCCCTATTATGCATTTTCTATTTCTCTGTGTTCTTAGAATACGACTACTGAGATTCAACTCTAATTATCCAGTAAATACCGTTTCATTCATTTGTTCATTTGTCCGTTGACCGAGTATCTACTAAACTCATGCTATGCATCAAGTTGCGTGTCAGGTAAAACCAGAAGCAGAGAACTGAGTGAGAAAATGATTACAGATCCTGTTTTATAACCAAGTGACTCCATGGTCCTGGGTCAGACATGAACATGCTCTGCATCTCAAGTTCTTTAGATATATAATGGGATTGAAACCTGTATATAGCAATTATAAGATGATCCAGCAGCATAAATGAATAAGTATATACCATGTCTACGATCATCTATGTTGACATTAATGATCACACAAGTAAATGAAGGAAAAAAAGCAAATCTGAACAATTGCAAAAATGTGGAAGGAATTAGGGAAATAAAATGATCACTAGATAGATAAATGCTGCAGGCAAGATCCACAGGTAAATGCCAAACGCAATGGGTAAAAGTTTAAGGCGAAGCAGGATATTTGCATAGCTTCGAGGTATCTTCCCAAAATATTTATGAAATATGGCAATGCAGCCACAGCCAGGGCTTCAGCTGGCACCTCCCCGGGTGATGTGAAAGTGCTAACAGACTGTCATAGAGGTGTTGGGCTGGCATCCCACTTGGTTTGTGACTCCACAGCACCTTGGTCCAGGTTCTCCCCTCCCCTTCCAGACAGACAAGTTCCTATCTTACTTCCGCAGGGCAGGGCCATCCCACAGTACTCAGGAGGGGAGGTCACAGAATTAGCCGAAAATTGGGCCCAGACCAGTAATAATTCTCGGGTGACTGACATAAACCAACCAAAAACTATCCCATGGGGAAATAGCCTCAATTCACATCGCACAGGATTCCTACAGAAAAATACCCTTTAAAATGGGCTCAAATTTCCAATGGCATATTAAGTGTATTAACAATCTACCATAAATGAGCCAGCAAAAAGAGCAGAATCAAATCAACCCCAAAACTTCAAATACTGAGATATCAAATATGTGCCAAACATAAGTATTTTCAAAAGAGGATTTTCAAATAATTATAGAAGTAAAATAATAAAATGTGAGAAAAGAGTAAGACAGATTTGAAAACAACCAAATGAAAGTTAAAATGAAGTGATAAAAATTAAAATTCCCCTAACACTGTAAGAAGTCCTTACAATTTTGGTTACCTTAAGTTCCATGTCTAATAACAAGATTTTCTGCCTTGGTATTATAACTCTTTTATCTGCTACCTCTCCCTATAGTTTTCAAAGTTGTAAAAATTTTTACTACTTTTGATAAGGGGGAAACTGGAACTGATTTTTACTGTTTTGAAACCTTGGGAGCTTCCTCAGTAAAACATGAAACTAGGTCCCATACAGAGAGGACAAAGAGAACCCAAAGAAAGGGGCAGGCCACTCACTGCAGATTGATAGGTAACAGGTTTAAGAAGCAAGGGAACTTATAAGGCTTCTCCTGGGCGGTCATGAGACCTGTAGGTCTCTGCCCCTGCCTGCCAGCATCTTAAAGGTTTATACAGGGGCCTTAATTGGGTTCAGTCAAGTCCAGACAGTCTCAACAACACATTCCTGCCTCAAGACTATGTTCAACTCCGAGTTCAACTTGAAACAACTCCAAGTATATGAATGGTGGGTGAAGAATACATGGACTGAGTGAGGGAGATGAGCAGCTTCCAACTGCCTCGATCCGGCTCAAAGGTCAACCAGTGGTCACGTCCTCTACATGATCTGCTCCAACAATCTTTTGAAGAGCTCAGTAAATAAGTCACAGTTCAGTCTTCTAATATACTGTTCATAGCTAGATTAAAGTAACATTTCTTTGCTTTTCTGTACAAGTATTTCTCAAGATTCTGGCTTTGCCTTGAACATCTGCTGCTGAAGACAAGTCTCAGACAACTGAGACACAGAATAGTGGCTTCTTCTACTGCCTCTATCTATGGACATATGTTCAGAGGCATCTGTGGCCACTTTTCTGGTCAATTGGCTTCTTTCATTACTGTGATAAGTAACCAGATCAATCTTGATGAGCTTCTGGTCAGTATTGGCCTCATTCTAATCACCTCAACAAACTGGACCCAAGACAGAAACAATACGATGACCAGTAGTCACCAGTAGAAGTGCTGGCTTACCCAAAATGTTCCTAAACCCCCACAACTCTGCGGAATCTTCTTCTAATGGTAAGAAAAAAGAAGAGGACAAAAAAGATAAGCTTCAGAATAGCCATATGTGGAGCAATAAAATATGTATTTCGTAACACTTGGATGCTTGTGGTAAACACTTTGCCAGGCTAAATTCTGATGAGGCAGAGACTCAGCTACACACAGGGGAGCTGCAACAAAGTAAAAAGCATAGCTCGTGACCTGGGGAGGGAAAGCAACTACCTCCCTTGTTCTCTCATAGCATTGGCTGCTATAACATTTCATATAGTAAACTCTCAAATCAATAAGAATTGTAAAGATCATTGCTTAAGTCCAGACGTTACAGCCCACCCCATGCCGAGCCACAGAGGGGCTCCCTGTGCAGGAACTGAGACTGACTGGGATCTGCAGAAGTGAATGGAGCTACGACTGAAGGTACAGAAGTGACAGACTCACAAAATTGAAGGGAGAAATTCTAAAACACACTGGTTACAAAAATCTAAAAATGTTAGCGATGGTATTGTTAAAGGACCTTTATAAATTAATGAATAAACCTAGAATAAAGTAAATGAATTCCTCAGTTCAGAAGAAACGAGAGTGTGAGTCTGGGGAGATAAGCCAGCACTATAGCTGTTGCATACCCAAGACGCGTCTAAGGATCTATTTGGGCTGCAGTATCAGCAGATGAGGAAGAAGATGAACTAAGCCTGTGCATGCACAGAACAGGACACGGGGCCTCCGATCACCCTGCACAAAGCAAGGGCTCAAGAAGGACTATGTATGGTGAATCAGAAAAAAAAGAAAAGAAAACCACTCAGTGGAGGCAAAAAATTAAGGATGTGCCATGCTCTTGGCTTTGGGTCCCATGAGCTCTACCTGGGTTTGAATCTGCATTTATACTTTATTTTTCAGTTGAAGAAACCACAACCTGAAAAGTTAATCTAAAGTCAACATGGTACTATAGCAGTGTCCCTGGATACCTGAGGAGTCACAGGCACATTTCTCAGGAGAAATATACCTCAGCCTGGGCCTCCTACACTCTTACAGAGAGTGAAAGTCAGTGGAAATACAAATAAAAGAAAACATAACACAGAGACTTCACATTTACGAAATAAAATATGAAATAAAAATAAGAGACATAGCGGGAGACTACCAAACGTGAAAAAAATTGGTTTGATTAAGATTCAGATAGAACTTTGAATTGAAAAATATGACCACTGAAAAAATGAAATCGAAGGGTTAAGTATTAGAAGAGACATTGAGAGAGGGACAAAGTAACTGGCAGATAGACACAATGAAACTGAACAGAATGAAGCACAAAGACAGACTGAAAATAGGAAAGACAGGTTAAGAACGTGGGGAATGGAGCAGCCTACGTCTGAGTGCTGTGGCAGAGGAAACAAAAGAGAAAATGAGGAGAGGATAATATTCAGATAGATCCTGCTAGAGTTTCTCAGAATCTATGAAAAACATGAACCCTCAGACCCAGGAAGTCATTAAACCCCAAGAAGAGTACTATTAAAAAATCTATTCTAAGCTACAGTGGAATCACATTACCCCAAAGATAAAGAGCAGGTCTTAAGTGCAACAGCAGAGAAAAAAACAGACGATGTATGTACAAAGAGCAATATTTAAATTGACATCTAACTTTTTGATGGAGAAAACCCCAGAAATGAAGAAATAGTAACTTCAAATATCTTCTAATTTGTATCCCATCTAAAAGCATCTCTGAAAAACAAGAATGAAATAAAAAGTCACATAGACAAAAAGTGAAAGTCTGCCACCTACAGACCTATGCTACAGCTTGTAAGGGATGTTACTCAAGACAAAAGAAAAATGACCCTAGGATGAAAAATGAGCACAGAAAATGCCAGACATGTGGATTAAAGTAGACAGACAATTCTTGTACGAAAATAGAAAAATAATTAATATAAATATTATTTTAAAAGTAATTAATGAGGTTAAAAACAAATGAGGATATTAAAAAGCTGAGACTATCATGTAAAGTTTGGTGTGTGTGTTCACAATTGAAATATTCGTCCATTGTAAGCATATTTCATAAGCACTTACTATAAGCAGAAACTATTTGATCCACTTGGGTATATAAAAGTGAACAGGACTTCCGGCCAAGATGGAGGCATAGGTAGACACACTGTGCCTCCTCGCACAACCAAAAGAAGGACAACATCAAATTTTAAAACAAAAAACAACCAGAACTGACAGAAAATCGAACCATATGGAAGTTCGACAACCAAGAAACTAAGAAACTTACATCCAGACCGGTAGGAGGGGCGGAGAGGACTCGCGTGGCGGGGCGGCGGCTGGCGGATCCGGGAAAGGCGCGGCTGGCCGGGAGAGGTGGCGGCTGCGGACCGGGCGTCCCACTCCCTCGTGAGGATAAACGGGGAGGAACGGCTTGGGAGCCGGACGGACCCTGCAACCCAGAGCTCCGGCGCGAGGAGGTGAAGCTTCAAAGCCTCTGATTGAAAACTCCTGTGGGGGTTGGGGCGGCGGCAGCGGGAGAAACTCCCGGCCTCACGGGAGAGCTCGTTGGAGAGACCCACAGGGTCCCGGAGCGTGCACGGCCCTCCCACCGGGGATCGGCACTGGAGCCAGCACCAGAGGGGCCCCGTTAGACTGTGGGTAGTGCGGAAAGTGACTGGTGGCCGGCAGGGAGCGGAGCGGCCTCCATTGTTCCCTCTCGGACCCCTCCCCCACAAACAGCGTCACAACGCAGCGACGTGGCCGCCCTGCCCTGGTGAACACCTAAGGCTCCACCTCTTACTACGTAACAGGTGCGCCAAGACAACAAAAATGGCCCAAATGAAAGAACAGATCAAAGCTCCAGAAAAAATACAACTAAGCGATGAAGAGATAGCCAACCTATCAGATGCACAGTTCAAAA
>VMDR010011185.1:0-29075 GCA_007922815.1 Macrotus californicus | reverse complement strand
CACTGGTCTCACACTAACAGAGTAAGTGGAAACATGCCCACATGTGGGAAGACGCTTTGTTTTACAAATGTCACTGTGATTTTTATCCTGTGTCCCTTTTCTTCATTTGTTGAGAAAAAGATTACAAAGATTTCAGAGTCACAACATATAATAAAATATCTGAATGTCTAAAAATGTTTTAAATTTCTTGGAAAAAATTATGAACACTACATAAAACTGTTCATACTAATAACATTCTCCTAAATTGACTCCTGTTTACTTCTAATAAGGTGAGGCAGTATTGATTGTTTAAGTATTATTCTCCTTTAAGATCTGAAGATATGGAGTTAATTACAGTTTTTAACCTTGTTCATTTTATACAGTTTTTTTGTGAAAAGGAGCATTCATCCAATGATTCTTTGTTAAGTGTCTATGGTATCTGCAATTTTTCTTTATTAAGGCAGGCAAATAATTTAACAAAGAAACTATTTATGCCATCATACACAGAGGAACATCTTTTTTATTTTAGAATGATTAATCCATATTTCTACTGACAAATAATGATCTAAGATCCATCACTAGTATTTGGCAATCCAATAGCTTGTTTTTCAGGTTAGGCTTCTGGGTGGTGCGTCCTTTCCGTGCCTGTGTGTACGTTTCAGCATGGTGCCCGTGTGCTCACGATGACATCTGGATGAGGCTCCCTCCTCGGCAGCATCCCACCTGGGCCCACGTACGCCTCACCCTGTCCTGCCCTATCTCTCAAGCCCCCAGCTGTTATCTGCCATCCCAACATACAAATACCACATCTCTGAAAAACCAAAGAGTATTAAGGTCAGAACAACATGATGAGTTATGCTTCCTCTGTAACATACTCTCCTTTTGACATGGGCACCTTCAGCTCCTGAGGCAAACTGGTGGCAAGGAACCCCGAGGTAGAAGCTCTCCGATCTCTCAAGTCATTCCACAAATGACAACTCCTGTGATCCAATTAAATGGCAATGCTGCTTGGAGGTCCGTCAAGCAGCCCGCTACAACCCAGCACACAAACACAAAAGGCCGGCTTCAGCATGCGTCAGTGGCAGAATCAGGACATTGGGGCTGCTGCTTCACCTGCCATGAGCTCCTCAAAGCCTCATGCGGTCACTCACCTCGTCTGACTTTCAGTGGCTGCATCCCCAACGCAGGGGACGAGACAACAACCCAGCCACTCTTTGCAAGCTAACACCGATAATGACACACGATCAGAGGCTGGGAAGTACAGTTCACAAAGACCACGAGAGCTAAAACAGCTCACGTGACATGCGTTTCTATACACGAGTGGCAACTGATTTTTAACACCATTTAAAATGGGACAAAGAAGAAATACATACTTCTATATAAATCTAACAAAATGTGTATGAGATCTGTATCCCCAAACCACAAAACACTGATGAAAGGATGAAAGGTCTAAATAAAAAGAGAGACAGGCTGCATCCATGAGCTCAAAGATTCAAGATTGGTAAGGTGTCAACTCTCTCTCAGAGCTGTTCTGCAGGCTCGGTGCAAACACTAACCGAGTGCCCGCATGCAAAATCAAAAAGCCGTACTCCACACATTAAACATAATATTTACTCAAAATGAATCACAGATCTTAATGTGAAACCTAAAACTTCTATAAAAACTTTCTACAAAAACATAGAAAATTAGTTTTTAGATGTAAAATTAAAATCACAACCCGCCCCCAAAATTTTGATAAATTGGACTTCATCAAGATTGAGACTTTTTGCTCTTCCAATGACAGCGGCAGAAGAATGAAAATACAAGCCACAGACTAGGAGAAAATATTTGCAAAATACATACTTGATAAGTGATTTATATCTAGAATATATAAATAAGTCTCAAGATTCAATAATAAGAAAGAAAACAACCCAATTAAAAAGTTGAGCAAAAGATCTAGCACTTCACCAAAGAAGAATACTAATAGCAAACCAGCACATGAAGTGAGCTGAACACAATTAGTCAGGCAGGAGAAGCAAATTAAAACCACAGTGAGATGCTACTGCAGACCCAGGAGGATTGCCTCAAATGAAAAATCGGACAATCCAGGGCTTATAAGGAGAGAAGCAACTGGAACTTTCATTCGTTCTAGTGGTAACGCAACGTGGTAAAGCCACTTTGGAAAACAGTTTAGCAGTTTCGTATAAAATTAAACACACACCACGGGACCTCACAACCCCATTCCTAGGGGTTTACAAGGAGGAGGTTTATATCAGCTTTGTTCATAATCTCCAAAAACTGGAAACAATCCAAATATCCTTCAGCCTGGGACTGTATAAACAGACTGTGGTACAGCCACACCGTGGCACACAACCCAGAAATAAGAAGTAACGAACTGCTGATGCACACAGCGTGGACGAATTCCAAATGCGCCATCACGGGGTCTCTGTGCCCCGCCCCCACTGACACTTTGGGCTGCAGCTGTCTCTGCTGTGGGCGCTGTCCAGTGGAGGAAGTTTAGCGGCATCCTTATCCCCTCACCCCCGCCACAAGCTAGGAGCACTTCACCTACCACTTCCCCCCCAAACTGTAAAAACCAAAAATGTCTCCAGACTTTGCCAAATGTCCCCTGCTGGGCAAAGTCAGCCTCCTTTGAGAACCGATGTATTATAATATGTGAAAGACCCCAAATTTGGAAGTGTAACTCCACTAAACGGGTCTCTGGGAGAGAGGGGACTGGAGGGGCAGACTGGGTCAGTGACCTTCAGGGACCAAGGGGAGGTTAGCGTGGCTGTAAAATGCACGGGAGGATTTTAGGAAGTGTCTTATATCCGCAGTGTGGTGGTGGTCACATGACTCTATAAGTTTATTCAGCTTCACAGAATTTACACAAAACTCAGCACATGTTTACTAAATGTAAATTATACCTTAATTAAAATAAATGAAGAAAAAAGTATGAATTATTAAAATTAGGAATTTTTTTTTAAATGTCACCAACTGTGAAGTCAACTTTGAAGGTTTAATGTCAGCAAAAAAATAGAGTGTGTGTGTGTGTGTGTGTGTGTGTGTGTGTGTGTGTGTGTGTGTGTATGAGACTGCTAGCTTAAAGGATGGAAAACAAAATTCTTGGGGAAAACAAGAAGACGAGACAAAAATGATGGATCACGTAAGTCTAACCTGACAGCAGCGTCTTTACATGTGTGCTCTTCTGCATTCCAAGAGATGAGAGGAAACAAAGATGGACTTTAAATCGCCAAAATTATATGTTCCATTAAATATTTAGAAATCAAGAACTTACAAATGATTTCAACTTGGAATTTGGATCTAAAATCTTTATTTTTTAGTTATCATAAATACATAATAAACACTTACTTTGGTAGAAAAACTAGTTTTTAAGGGAAGTTTTTACTTCCACGTAGTATAATACTGCCAATGCAGACCAAATTTGTTTTAGGTTCTTTTGAGGATGATGAAAATATTCTGGAGTTAGATTACAGTGAGTACAATCTGTAAACATACTGAAACCACTGAATTGTACACTTTGGACAGACGTAAATTTCAATGTAAATCATGTCTCAATAAAGCTGTGGAGCACCACCATACTTGTTATTAACCCACATTGACAAGAATGCCAGAGACAACGCTGGCATCTACATGAGCTTGGTGGCTGGGAGTGGAGGCAGACTGTGATTAAATCAGCGACATTCTGTAAGAGAAATACAGATGCTTCCATATTGCTGAGGATGATAGAGTACTCATTCCCAACAGACGAAGTACATTCCTTCCGTCCTTGGGATGACCCAGAAGTCTGTCCAAGACGAGGACTCTGACCGTCTATTAATCACACCCCCAAACTCTCCCTTATTTTCACGACAGCACGTTCTGATCCACTTTCCACTTCAGTATCAATCCGTTAACAAGGTCACTGCTAAACGATAAGAATCTAACTCCAAGCGGAAACATGCCCACTCACATCTGTCAGTCACCTATCCGACAGAGCTGGTGAGATATTTGGAACTCTGCATGTCATAGCTGATGAGATGCCTGTTATCTGTCGGGGTTTTCTGCGTTCTTTGACAGGCGGGCTTTACGCTCACTCTACAGGTATGAACAGAGCAGAAAGCCAGCAGTCAGGTTCAAGGGCCAGCGCCCACCATGGGAAACCACGGCCTCTGAGAGTGGGGCTGTGACCAAACTTGAAGAGGGGAGAGGCTGAGAAGCCACACAGAACTCGGCAGCCAGTGGAGAACAAACGTTTTTTAAAAGATTATTTTTGAAGATCTTTAAAAAAAATTGTTAGAGTATTTATGAAAGTGCAGGTCAATTCTATTATCCTTCTAAATTAATTTGTTTAAAAGCCTGATCTTTTAAATTCAGAAGAAAAATGTATATTTAAAGTATTCTATAATTACTATAAAAGTATTCATTAACAGTAGTAAGAAGCAGCAGTTATCTGTGCACTATAAATACAAGGTACAAAACTCATTTTCATGGCATTTTTGAAACCATATGATGTTAGGTGGGTCATAACATTAGTACTTTTCTTTGAAAACCTTTAATTACTATTCTTTTTAATTTTTAAGCTGAGTATTGACTTTGTAATAAATGAGTGCAAGTTAAATTCTAAATCTGAAATAGTATGAGTTATACTGACCATTAACACTAACTTACAAAGAGACATATAGACATTACTTTAATAGTGGCTTGAATCATCTTTCTGTTTAATGACTTATATAATGCCATAATTTCTCAAAAGGTGGAAACACCCAGAACTCACTGCTGGTACCTGACTTCCAAAACTCTGACAGGGTAACCAGGCAAGTCTGTTTACTCAGACGTTACCCTGTCAACGGAGCCTTCTGTCCAGGACACACGCCCGCCACCCCATCCCCGCACTTCCCCTGCCCTCTCTGCGCCACATCTGTCTTTCTTGGCACAGGGCACCCTTCCACACACCCCGTGTTTCAGCATTTTCCCCTCTTTATTATCCCTATGTCCCTCTAGACTGGGAATCCCATAAGAGCCAATGTTTTGTCTGTTTGCTCACTACTGCACCCTCAGCATCTATGAGTGCGGGTCCCCCGGTCCCTAAGTGCTCAATAATTACTTGTTAAATGAAGTACTTTGCACATTTATCTATTATATATGATATGTAATATATATAAATTGTCACTTCTTCACGACTGACTTCAAAAGTAGAACATTAAAACATCTACAATCTAAAAAAGTTTGCCTCTGTCTAACCCATCATTTTCCAAGTACTTTGTCATGGAACTCTTCTTTCTCCACACACCCACCGTAACATGATGCCTACGGTCTCAGAAACAATGGTTTACATTCCTTTAAGTAAAGGGTTGGTGCCAAGTTATGCCAGACTTAATTCCACACTAATTTTTAATTTTACGAGTAATAAAGAGCCATCGCAGATTTTTAAATTTGAAAGAAACAGAATGAAACACAGGTTTTACATCCGGCAGCAATTTAGTGAGCAGACTGGCTCAGGGAGAGAGCGAAGGACAAGGAAGGGAACAACTGGAGTAGGCCAGAAAGGACAGCGAAGCATGGCCTCAGGCGGTGGCAATGGTCAGCTGGGGTGAAAACGTGATGGCAGACAGGAGTATGATGAGAACCCCATCCGGGGTGACCAGGAGCAGCTCCCCTCTTTGGTGAGTAGGTCCTATGTCGGCATGTGCTGGGAAGCACGGGAGACGAAGACTTGAGTTTTGACTGACATGATGATTTGGAGGAGACCATGGAACACTGTGGGATAGAGTTCTACACCTCTGCTGCCCAGAAAGGAATGCAAAAGTCAAAGATGAAAAAGTGAAAGAGGAACCAAAGTTAACATTCTAAAAAAAGCCAAAGTTTAAAGAAGCAAAGGAAGATTAGGATCAGTCACACAGTGTTTGGAAGGCTGGCCTGTGACTAATATTGCATTGGTATCTGTATATAACCCTTAACTGAAAAATTTTAAATGGATTTTACCTCTTAAGTTCCTATCTACACAACGCACATTTCAGGATGTCTTTGGTAGCCACTGAACAAACCAAACCCTGGACCCCTGACCTGGAAGAGCTCGAGGCCAAAACACGATGAAGAGCACGCAGCACCAGCACAGCGGACAGCATGCTGAAGCCTGTCCACACCTCAGGGAAGGTGCTGAAGCATGGCCAGAAGAGGTGGCCCTGAGAAGGTGCCATCTGGGTTGAGTCCAGGAGGAAGGGTGGGATTCAGCCAGTTACACAGGTGAGTATCAAGAGCGAGAGTAAAGACCTAGGAGACAGCATGCGCTGCAGACTCAGGGTGTGAAAGACGCCCGCGTGGGGGGGCCCAGGGAGTGAGGTGGGTGTCAGAGCAGAAGCGGCCAGATGGGCAGCAGGGCTCCCTTTGCAGAGAGCCGTGGAGCGCCGAGGGGACACCCCCTTTCCTGAGTGAACTCAGGAATCCCCACCTCGTGCAGGGCAGGAGCGACTCAACTGTGGACGCTTTTTCAAATGACCGAGAAGGCCATCAGGAGACTAGGTCCCAGAGGGTCGGCGCCACGGCAGAGGTCCGGGCAGTAACCCCGGAAACAGGTGGCAGCGGCAGTGGGCGCTGAGCAGACATGGACCACGGAGTACCAGTTAGGAGTCCGAACTCCTCCTGCTCAGATCCTGCTGTGGAGTGCACTGGTGGACAATCACATCAATAACAGCACAGCCTTCCAGCTCCTGCTACGACTGACCTCTACTGCCAATGCCTAACTCGGGGAAAGGAACACAGCCAACAACGAATTCTAAAACCATGACAAGTTCAAGGTTATTTTTACAGTGAAAAGCACATGATTGGTGTCATGCTGTCTTCACAGTTTGGAAAACAGGAAACAACACACACATTTAAGTGCACCAGTTTTTCCAGCACTCCAACTAAACACACGGCCCAGGGAAACAGAGATTTACAGTCAGGCATATTTGCTCCAAAGGCCACAGAGACACCCAGAGGGAAGGAATACCACTCCCCGAGTCCTGATCTGATAGTGGGGGACCGCTGAGGAAGTGTCCAAAGGTAAAATTACTAGGTAACCAAAATTAGAACTTACTTAGAGCTGCCCTTTGTCACCCACAGCAGCTTCTTGTCCTGCCCCTTAGTTCCCCGTAAGTGGGTTTAACCTCAGCCCACTCAAGTCAGCTGTTATTTTTCAATCATGGTGCAAAAATAATTCAGTTTGCAATCAAATATTCAGTTTATTTAAATCCTCGAGAAAACTCTCTCTAGAGAACAAAATTCTTTCCCTGCTGAAATGGTTCTAAAAACTGAAAGTGACTGAATTGTTTGGAAATACTGAATAGTAGATATGAAAGAAATAAAATGTATCCAGAGCATTTTAATGTAAAATATTAACTATCCATCTTTTACAAATACATACTCTAAGAATTAATATATAAGATATTAGTAAAATGTTATATTTAACTTTTAAAATTTAACCTTAGAAATTAGGGAGAAAGAATGCTTTAAAGCTCTTTTAAAAATACAAATTAAAGAAGTATATACAAATTTCCCAGTATCTTGGGGGAAAATCTGTTGATCTAGAAAAAACAGCCTTCACTTTTATTCTCCCTTTTGGAAAATTTAGAAACCTCCAAAAACAACTACAAACTCCTCATGTACTATTCATCTGTGGGGCTCAAAAACAATTATTTAGCATCTTTTATAACCCAGACTTTAGAGAAACTTGCTAAAGGCGGGAGGGCCGTTCTGAACTAGCCAGCGCGTGACATCACAGAGAATATCACGGCACTAATCACGGCAGTTCTATGATTTCCACTACAAAATATCAAAGCAAAATAGCTGTCAAAGGCATAAATTAAATCAATTTCAAATTGAACAGAAAATTATTTCCTATTTTCCAAAGGCACTGATTTGGAGTGATCTTAAACCTCTGGAAAAGAATTCCTCAATTTTCAAAAATTCTGAAGCCTAATTACAAGTAATTATAGCTTTTCATTTCCAACATGATGAAATAATTTGATCCTTTTCACAAGAGGTCTGGCTTAGCTCAACACAGACAAGTGCTTCTGCACTGAGTCGGTACACAAAGACAGTAAGGGTCGCTCTCGGCAGAGACCCGGGGCTCTGTGCTGGCCGGGCGGCACAGACGCCGCGCTCAGGCGGAAACCGCCTGTACGCTCCACAAACGCAGCTCGCCCGTTCATGCAAGCGAGACAAAGCGAGCGGCCTGCTGCAGACTCGGCTTTCAAATAAGGACAGTGCGAGAGGGAAGGGAGAATTTTTTACCTATCTCAAAATCCTGAGATGAGTGTACTCGGTAGAAAAAAATGTTCAACCCTCTCTGATACTCTGTTTAGTAGAAGAAGCCCAACGCAAACCACCCCACAGCCAATGATAGCTAATGTGGTTTTAAATCTTTAATACTAGATCTAACAGTTAGTTGTTCCAGAATAATCCTATTTCTCTAAGAAAAGAAATGGAATCCTATAAACCATACAAGATATTCCTAATTGCAAAAAAAATTATAAAAGAATAAACTAAATCAAAAACTTAAGTTTCTGACAGCAATAAATACTTTTACCCTGCAAAATTTGCAATGCTGCACATTTTTCCACCTTTTGCTTTATAAAGTGCCTTTGCTGATGACTCACATTTCCAGTGATTTGTTATATGCTATTAGAACAAAAGCTCCATAAAACTGCTTTCCACCCTGACCTTACACACCTGGTTACAATTACCTCTTCTGAAAGCTAGACCAGGAGTTTAGCAAGGACATACTAACAAAAGCTAACCAATCAACAAGCAGAAACAAAAGTTAGAGCCCACCCACTCAAAACTCTGAAAAAGAACCCACCATCCATTTCTTACAAACACAGCGTGCACACGCTCACACACACACATTCCCTGCACACCATACACCTCAGCAAAACACTTCAAAGCAGAGACGCCCAGCTGTAAAGTGCTCCTGACAACACAGCGCTTACGAGCCAATCCACAGGGTATTTTTCTAGTAAATGTCATCAGAAACGAGACTAAATTTGTCTTTTTAAACTGTAAGCAAGAAAAAAATCAGAACTTTCGATAGAAAAACAGTACAGTCATTGTAATATGTGAGTTCACAATATTATAAAGCTCTTACATCTTATCAAATAAGAAAACCATCTTGGCAAAAGCCCAAGATGGAATCATAATAACCAAATTCTCAGTTGCGGTAAGTTTTGACCATAAAAAAAAAAAGGCTTTGATCATTTCCAGTGATCAGCTACTTCTGTTCTGAGACTTCCTAAAGCACACGACAAAGCCCTACTAGGCTAGAGACATCAAACCAGGTCATCCCAGGGCTGTGTGACCACAGTGAGCAGGAAAAAATGATCAGTGTACCCCGTTTAGGAGAGGGGTGGTGCAGACACACTGCCCTGGTGCTAAAGGAACCCCCAAGGCCACACAAATGTGACGGCGAGAGGCAGGACAACCTTGAGCCCTGTCCTAATGAAATCCACAGAGCACTGGCCAGCCCCTAACTTTCTGACCGCACATCTCGGCGAAGAGCTGGGCCCCCTGGCCCTTGGGGGCTCCCCAGGGGAACAGGGGCTGCTTTCCTGTGGAGCTGTGTCGCACCCAAGCATCTTAATGCCCCGGATGGTACCTCCAAGTACTCAAAGGTGTTCACTAGTTAAAACCTGTTTTCCAGTTTCCACTCCCTTTCTGCCCTCCATCCTGAAACATCGCTGGCGGCCATCCCTGACGTAACATCCTTGGCAAGAACATTCTCAGAGCATGGATCAGTCTGGATAATGGAGAGCCCGATCTCAAACGCACTTCCTCTTTGGTGGGTGTAGTAATACAAGAGGTGCAAGAGTTTCACTAATGGAGAGGGTTCTGTGTGGCTCTCAGTTAAGGGAGGTCATTCTACACCCTTGAAACAGATCCAACCAACTTCCTCCTGAATGTTTGCATTTTTCAGTTAATGGTATGGCCCCCAAGCACTAAGTCATTAGCTAGTACTCTCTCATTTAAGAAAAACACCCACAAAAACTTTCTAACACGGGAAGTTTCAAAGCATTTCATATGCATGGTGGTGGTATTTCTCACCATGGAAATGGCAATTTCTGTCTGACGGCCTCTCCTCAGCATGGGAGCCTTCAGAGAAGAGTGAAGACGACACCATCATGTCATCATCTCCACATATGTGCTTCCTCAGGACGACTATAATGAGGTGACGGTGACACAAATGCAAGGCCCACGATATAACCTCCAACACACAAGAACTGAAGATTCTAAACATCCAGTCACCACACTAGACTTACTTATAATGCATTTAATGATGAAAAATAAGCCAAAACAGGAACAAAGACTAAGGGGGTAAGAGGTGCTGTCACCTGGGCCCCAGGTCCCCCCTAAGCAAGGGGACCCTTCTTCCCCCTGAGGCCCCACCTTCATGGGCGGCTCGCTTACAGCACCTGTGTGGTAGCAGGGCCACCGGGTCACCTGGTTTCTGAACTGTGAACTCTCAGGAACAGGTCTCGCTACATGTTTGTTTCCAGCACCAAGCACAGAACCAAATGCACAGTAAATATTCTGCCACATGTCTGTCATTTGTTCTGAAGTTAAGACTTCAAAATGTTTTAAGTTATGATTGTGCCGTGTCTATCTGAAATCACAGGAGAAGATAAGCACTAAAAATAGATATAGTTCCTGGTGGTGGGGAGCTTCCAGGCCAGTGGGAGAGGCTGACAGTAAAGAAGGAAATAAACACATAAGCAAAGTACTTTTGGGTAAGTGACAACATGAAGAAAATTGAGAGGACAAGGGAGAAGCAGACGGTCAACAAAAGGCAACTGAACCCAGGCCCCAGTGCCCACAAACAGCCAAAGGAAGACCTGGGCGAAGAGCAGCAGAGCCAGAGGACAGGGCAAGCACAGGGACGCGGGCCCCTGTGGGCAGAGGTGGGGGTGGCCAGGCCACGGTGGGCCAGGAGTGGCTGGTGGAGAGGGCAGCTGGAGGAAGGGGAAGAAAAGCTCAGGAACACAAATAAAGGACTCTGTCTGATCATACTGAATTTGAGATGCCTTCACAATGCCCCAGTGAACATTTCAAACAAGCAACCAAACGCACACAGCCTGGTGCAGAAACGAAACTCGGGGCTGGAGACACAAACCTGGAGATCAGGCGCAGACTCGGCTTTGAAGGACACACTCCTAAAGGCTATCACCCAAAGGGAGTATGGCTCAGGGGTTCGCAGAGCACACGGCCCCGGCCTCTTGACCCTGAGGACACGGCCATACTCACTCATTCAGTGACTTGGGGCCTGGGGCTGCTTTCGGACCACAGTGCCGAATACCTTCAACAGAGACCACTCGGCCCACCGAGTCCAAATCGTTTACTGTCTGCCCCTCGCAGGGTAGTTCGCGGGCACCTGGTGGGCACAGACAGGGGCTGGATACCACAGCCCAGCACGGGAACAGTCCAACTCTTATAAGTCAGGCTGGCGAGGGAGCAAGCCAAGGGTATGTAGAAGGAGCAGAAAGTGAGTTGATAAAGCAAAAACAAAATAAAAAATACAAGGAGACCATGGTGTCAGAGAAGCCAAGATGAACGTATTTCAAGGACCAAGTACACAGCTAACCTGAGTACTGACCACTGAACTTGGTAGCACAGCAAGAATCTGTGACGTGCTTAGAACACTTTCAGGGGAGGGAGAGCCAGGGGAGACCTGATGGCCAGTGTCTCCCAGTCTCCATGGGGCGAGCACGCCCAGGTCCAGGCGCCAGCGGTGTATCGGCCAACACTCACTTCTGGAACGTTGGACAGCGGGCCCCTGCTGGCCGCAGTGAGCCAGTCTGACCCGGCTGCGACACACAGGTGCCAGGGGAGCAGCGGGCGGAGGACCTAGACAGAACACGTTTAGAAGTGGTGCGCGTGAACACAGAACTTATAAAAGAGTTACAAACAGAAAACGGAGATTCTCAGAAACATATAAGTTAGTTGAACTTTACACAAGTGAGACAAAGCACCAAAACTTGAAATAATTGTAGAATTCATCATATTTAGTTCTTCATTAAATCCATGTGTTAGAGACTTCAGCTCCTGTGAGGACTGCTCACACCTTTAAAATCAGAGGCACGCACTTTCTGGAACACATGAAGAGCTCCCTTAAACGGGAGGTCGGAGGGCACCGACGACATACATAAATATTTGGAGCCATGTGCTCTAACTAACAACCTACTTATGTGTGCTGTTACAAAACTCTAAGTAAATAACCATGAATCACGAATACTGAGGTGCATGGAAAATGCAAGGATAATTTAAATCACGATGAACTGAGCCTCTTTCAATCCTCAGGATTTTCACACTGTGTCAAACCCTCTGAAGAACACGCGATGACTCTCTATGGTCTCAAGGCAACACGTGTGCAGCCTCCCCGGGAACAACGCGCTGCCTGTGGCGGGCAGTGTCCTAGCCCCCAGAGGTCCCGGTCCTGGTGGCCTGCCCGTTCTCACAGTATCTCATGGGAAGGGCTTGGCCACTGTGATGAGTTCCTGCTGCGGGTCAGCCAGGCAGGCGCAGTGTCATCGCGAGGCACTGCTGTAAGTGAGACAGGCCGAGAGGGGGGTCAGCGTGAGAGCAAGCCGAAGGTGTTACTCTGCTGGCTGTGATGACGCAGAAGGACACCACCAGCCACGCAGTGGAAGTAGCCACTGCCAGAATTCTACAGGGAATGTGCCCAGGGCCGCCTGGTTGTCGGCTGCTGAAAGGGAGCAGCATGGGCTGTGGCCTGCCAGAGCTATAAGGTGGTAAACCCACGCTGTCAGAGCCCCCGGGGCCGTGGCACTCTGTGTCCCTCTCACGGCCAGGACAGGGCCCAGGCTGCACTCACTGCCCCGCCGGTGTCCGGGAGCGCCCTGAGGTCACTGGGGAGGCAGCGCTCACGCCCTGCGCAGCGCCTCCCTCTCCTGCTTACACTGTTCCAATGCAAGCTGAATAGGCAAAAGCCTTTCCCAGCACAGACGGGGGAGATGAGAAGAGGCGATGATCTGTCATTCTGCTCCTCAGACCTGATCTAAACGAGGCTTGAAGTGAGAAAATAATGGGAATCAGGGAGACTTTTAAGAGTGTACATATTTGCATTTTCTTTTCGAGGTGACTGCAGGCTCATTAAAGAAGACCAATTGTTTTTTAAATTTCTATTTCCAAGGACTTTTCCCCCTTAAGAAACACCCCTTCAGCATTATTCACAATAACCAAACGTAGAAGAAACCCAGGTGCCCCTGGACGGGACAAGCGGGCGCACACAAAGCTGTGCACCCATGGAGTGGCACAGCGCCCTGCCCTAAGAAAGAGGGAAATCCTGACACCTGCTCCAACACGATGAGCCTCGAGGACTCTGTGCCGAGTGCAATAAGCCCGTCTCAGGAGCACGGACACTGTGGGATGCTGGTCACGAGGCACCTTGGTTTGTCAGATGCACAGACAGGAGGGGGCAGGGCGGGTGCTGGGGCTGGGGGGCAGAGAATGGGGAGGCAGGGTTCAAGAGTTCAGTTCTGTGGGATGCGGGCGCCCCAGGGCACAGCGGTCGTGCAGGTTATCCACAGTGTGAACATGCTCGATGCCAGCGACCTGCGCCCTGAAACACGGTAAAGATGGCAAATTTTGTTATGTGTCTTTTTCCACAATTAAAAAAATAAACTACTATTTCCCCTACAGTTCACAGAAGCTTAAAATACATACATTCCCTGAGTACTGTTTATGCAGCAACACTCTGCTACCCACCCGGCAGGCGCCTCGAGCCAACCCCGCGCCCCTGTGGGCAGGACGCCACTGCCCACTGCCCACGCACAGACTCAGACACTGCGACTTCCAATCTGGGAGACATGCTCCCCAGACCTACAGCCAGTAATGACCAGCTACCACCGCCCCCCCACCCCCCCACCCCCGCCCCCCGCCCCACCCCCCCAACGAAACCTGAGACGCTGGCTTCTCCTTTGGTTAGCAACATTTTACTTTGCTGCCCTAACTCAAAAACACTTTTCAGTGTTTTGTTATTTTTCTGAGAAGCCTAAAAGTCTATTTAGAAAAAGAATGCATTCGCTGAGCTCATAAAAGCCATGAACCTTGGTTCATTTCAAGGCGCTGTGTATTCGAACCCTACCGTGCCTGGAGTCACCCCCAGCCCATTGCAAGTACCAGGGATGGCCTCTCAGCCCGGCTTGTTCCATCAGGGTGAGCCCGGGTTCTCCAGGGAAAGGACTGACAGGGTATGGACAGACGCACGTGCATACATGACGTGCACACGGGCAACCTACTGGAGGAACTGCCCCTCGCTCACGGACACCTCGTCCCCGGTCCGCCCTGCAGAGCCAGCAGAGCCGCCAACAGCCAGGAGCTCGGGTGTCCCAGGGCAGGAACAGGGTCCTGATGCAGTAACAGCAATTTCCCTTCCAGGCGAGGCCCCCCGGTGTGATGCCAGGATGCCCCTCGATTCTGGGGAGGGCAGATCTTTGTTTTCTTAGCCTGCCGCTTCAAATGCTCACCCTTTCCAGAGATACCCCCCAGACCCCCCCACAAAGAACGGCTCACCAGCTCTCTGGGTGCCCCTTGGGCTAGTTGCGCTGATCACTACGTTACAGTGACTCACAGGACTTCTTCCATTATTTCTGGACATTAATCTGATAATTTTTTGAACTAATGAAACAGATTTTAGGTATAGGCCCAAGAGCGTCCTGGTCTTACAGACTGTAGGTTGCAAAAGCACAGATTCCTGGAGGCTCAGTGGTGGGGAAACTCATACCAATCACCTGGCCCCACTGTCAGGAGCCCCGCAGGCTCACCCTGCAGTGGTGCCTCCGTGGGGCACACAGCTGGACTGCACGCGGTTAGCGCCACCGCCGCCCGGGAACATGGACAGGCCTCCCGCCGCCCTGCCCAGAACCACTCTCTGGAACAGGGCTCCCCAGGGCAGCTGAGGAAAGGCGAGGGGTCAGGGAGTTCCTAAATCAAACACCTCCAAACCATGCGTGCGCACCTCCCAAATATAACATGGAAATTCAGATTCATACAATCTTTTTAACTGTTTAGTATTTTTGTCACGTTTTATTTCACTAGTTTTCTTCCCTCAATGAGTTTTCAAAACCCTACCGCTAACCTGAGAAGGATAAAGAGCAGAGATGGTGGGAAGTTTCTCAAACACAAATAACACACCTGAAACTAACGTGATGTTGTGCGTCAACTGTAAATAAACTTCAACCAAGGAGCAGGGCCCCATCCCAGCCAGCACATGGGAGATGCCCGCCCTCCACAGGCCAGGCGCACCAGCTGTGCATAGTCAGAGACCCAAAAAAGGAGGGGAAACCGAGGCACCGCTCACGCCCCTTCCATTCAGTAACTGGCCCCGAGTACTCCGGAAACCCCAGGCATGTAACGAAACAGTGACGCCAACAAAACATGCTCTCTCTGCCTGGACTCCCCCAAAGCGGGGCTAGAGCAGCAGGAGAGGCAGGAGGGCGAGCCCTGCCCCGCCGCAGCTCTGCCCATGGCAGCACCTGAGCAGGCTATGACGGGCAGCAGGAGAAAGCAGGTAGGGAGAGGAAGCAGTCATTCCCCACCTAGTCCTACCCCCAGGTGCTCAGGTGCCCCTGCAGGGTGCCCAGGTCTCGGCCTGTGGCCAGGCATTGTCCACTGGCACATGCACAAAGCTGACCAAAGCCTCTGAGGAACTGGCTGCCACACAGCGGCTCAAGAAAGACTTGAGGCTGGAGGACAGGAAGAAGGGCCACAGGTGCCCACAGTGACAGCTGCCTTCTGGGAGCACCGAGGCCAGTGGGGAATGTGAGGGAGGGTGCCACCAACCTGCACCCACAGGATGAGAGGTAGGAGGAGAGGACAGACAGACAGCCAACACCCGGTCACTCCTTACAAGGCCAGTCCCAGCTGCGGGAGGGGCTTCCCTTGCAGCCATGCGGGACACCAGCCAGGGAAACCACCACAAGTGACGGGCAGGCAAAGGGGTCAGATGACAAACTCCTGGTGCTACAATAAGCAAGCCTGGGGCACCATGCACAGCATGGTGACCACACATCAAAGTCCTCATCACAAGAAGAAAATGTGTCATTCTGTGTGGTGACGGATGGCAACCAGACTCACTGCGCCGATCGCCGCACAATCCATACACACGCCAAACACTACGCTGTGCGCCCAAAACGGACGCAGTGTTACAGGTCCGCCTCAGAAAAACCCAGCAAACGTCACTAGCCACATCAGTACAGCCACGCGGCGGCAACACATTGCTTTGAGAAGAACAACGGGCAGAACTCAGCACACCAGGGCTGCATGAGAGCAGAGATTTCACTCTTTCTCAACGCTGTAATCCCGACCCTGGAACACTCAGAACTACAATGACTGTGCAAACGGCACGGGCTAGGCCAACACAGCCCCGTCTACGCTGTCACATGGGAAACACTTCAAGGCTTTGATTCTTCTGCAAAGTCTTGAGGAGGACACTATCTACATGTAGAAATCGAAAATGCAACTTCACACACAGGAAAGTCAGCGTGGAAAAAACGAACAAAGCTGCAGGGGTGTCCGACCTGCAGCCCCGGGTGGCTGTGAAGGTGGCCCAGCCCAACATCATAAATTCACTCAGAGCATTATGAGACTTCTTTGTGACTACGTGTTGCAATGTATTTAATGGGTGGCCCAAGACAACTCTTCTTCCTTCAACGTGACCCAGAGATGCCGAAAGGCTGGACACCCCGGGTACATTTCCTATTTCTAAAATGAGTCCCAGCTGTGTGTCAATGTGTCTACAGGAAGTTCTAGGCACTTAGATGTGCTTGGTAAATGTCACTGAATTAAACACAAGAGGCACAGTGGAAGGACAAGAAGTGCCTGACTAAGGCGGAGAAGCCACGCTGGGAATCTGGAACCACGAACGTGGCACTTGGCAATGGCTCCAAGCACTGGGCTCACACACACAAATGTCAAAGGCCACTGAGACATAGCTTCCATTAAGAGAAAAACCTGCTGCAGTAAAGGGCTCCTAGGAGATGGAGATTATTCCTTCCACTCACTGATGAATTGGTCAGCTCCACAAAATAGGAACAAAGATGATGGCTGGATGGAATAAGGCAAACATTTTGCTAAACCTGTGCTTCAGAATAATGTCACAATAATGAAAGAGTGAAAGGAACACGTCCTATGTGAAAACAATCTTTCTTTCACTGAGCAAAGCACTTAAAACATGGCTGAATTCTATCAACGGCAAAGAAACTCCTTACAACTGAAAACGGCCCCCATGCGTACACACCCCGTCTGGTCTAGCAGCACCTGGCATCACACGCAACCATCATCAGCTACAGGGAAGTCTGCCCTCCCCGCGGGCCTCACCTATTCCCCGAGTGCAGGAGAGGACCCACAGGCCTTGCCAAGACAATGAGATGCAGGCACCTGTGAGTTTCACAGCCAGAGCTGAATCCTGGCTCTACCCACGGAAACACCCTCAAGACGGCCATGCCACCAAAGTCTGAGTCTCCGTGATTCTACTCTCGAGAGAGCACGGCCACTCTGCAGCACTCAGTGTTCTGGGAGCACTCACACAACCACACGTGGGGAAGGTGAGTGCTCTGCCTGAAGGGGCGTCTTCACTCACGGCGGCAGTGCTTGTGGCTGTTGTACGCTGTCTATCATTTGAAAGCACTGCACCTAGAAATTAGTGGACTGACCGTACTTTTCATTTAGTTATTAAAGCTAAATGGAGGGACAGGGATGTTTGGCAGAGTATTTTAGACTCAATGTAGTACACAAAAGACAGGCACTTTCTTCAGTCAAAGGACCAACCTGGTAAAGTTCTGGTTTGGGTAAGCACCGGCAGCAAGGGCAGGAGAGAACACAGGTGAAGGCCACGGGGCGACCTAGTAGAGACAGGACGTGTGCAGGAGCTGGACCCCAGGAGAGGAAGGGAAAGGGTGTGAGGATGAGCCCGGGAAGAATGACAGATGTGATCAGGTGACTGGGCGCAACAGATAAAGATGACGAAGCTCCCCTCACTGAGAGAAATGGACTCTGGGGACCATGACCTCAGCTGAGTCTGAAGTGCACAAAGCATTCCAGTACGTAAATGACTGAAAACAGAACTGCACCCGGCTTGCAAAGAAGCCGGGAAATGGGTCCCCTCCTAAGACTGAGGTCTTGCCCCCCAGTCTCACCACACTCATTCGCACTGATACGCCACGTCCAAGCACCCGCCCTACGTGACAGCCAGGTCTGTGCATGTAGAGACCCCCTGCCCGCACTCGGACCTGCAGAACCGGATCTGCTTTGAAGCTGCGAGATACGTGGTGATGTGTCCTGAATACACACTGGCCAAGCCATCAGTCAGCTACACGGGGAAAACAGGCCTTTTCAGACACACCAGGTTTTGAGACCCTCACTTCCCGTGTACCTTTTCTCAAAAAGCTCCATCACATGGAGATAAACCAAAAAACAAATGCAAAAAGTGGGTGTTGACACTCTGGCAACCACAACACAAAATACACGTGCATCAAATCCCTGCAGTACGCTGGGAACTAGTACAACCGATGATGTCAGCCACGAGCTCAGTACAACCGATGATGTCAGCCACGAGCTCAGTACAACCGATGATGTCAGCCACGAGCTCAGTACAACCGATGATGTCAGTCATGAGCTCAGCACAACCGTCGGGAAAAGACGTGGGCTCCGGGAGAGAGGAGCCAGCCAGGAGGAGCGCCCCACTAGCTCTGCGGAGAAGGCAGCGGTCTAGGGGATTCAGCGAGGCTGCATCACAGGCAAGTGACACCCCCTATCTTCAGAAGTCCCACACTCACTGCTGCTGCCTGAAGAGTCAGGGGACACTGGCTCACCCATAGACGTGCTCCACCTCAGCCTCCTCTGCAACTCCAGGTACCACCCGGCGGGTCTGGAGGCAGAAAACGCAGAGTAGCCATGCCCCCCAAGCTGCATGTCTGCTGGACTCCCAACACAGCGGCTGGCTGGACACTCTCTGGACAGGGCCGCGCCCCATAAGGAGTTGGGAGGGGCCTCTGTCCTCAGTGAAGCGGATGCTGGACTGTGACCCGAGACTGTTCGATGTGTCCCCGCTGGGAGCTTTCATCCACTGTGGCGACACTGCCCTTCCCTTCCATATTTAGGTCCATGTTTGCTACTCAGACTTTAAGAATGAACTGAAGAAGTAACATATTTTAGGAATATGGACGCAGAAGGTTCAACGAAAAAGAAAACAGGTAAATAATTAGCAAATATGTAGTCATGAAAGCAGTTACCAGTGAAGGAGGAAAGAAGACATGTCTGAGGAGGGGGTCCGGGGCTCCCACGCAACCGAACATCCTGCTCCTGCAGCGGAGCGCTGGGGTGCAGGGGCTGGTGTAGTCTTCCCTCAGGGGTTCAGGGGTGTGTACGGGTGTTACATACAAACATCACAACGTAAAATCTAACTGGCATTACATGAACATGACAACAGAGACTCTAAGCTGCCTCCCAATAGTGGTTCTCACCTGTCTTTCCAGAAACTGAAACATGGGCAATGTGACAAAACACGAAATTTCTCAACACTTGCAAGTAAGCGCTGGTCAGTGAATTCTAATTCAAACTATTGCGTGAGAATTTTAGGTAGGTTCTTTTAAAGGACGGAGGGACCTCCCCTTCCCCCCACCACCCCCACCACACTCTTGGCCTGGAACGCAGACAATGGCTGGAACCCCAGCAGCTGTCTTGGACCATAAGGTGACCCTGCTCTGAGGATAGTGGATAGAGAGAGGCCTACGTTTATAATAACATTAAAAAGCATCTAACCAATATGGCTCAGTTGGTTGGAGCATCATCCCATGAACCAGAAGGTCACAGGTTCAGTTCCCAGTCGGGGCACATACCTAAAGTGCGAATTTGGTCTCTGGGGCATGTCCATGGGGCAACTGATTGAGGATTCTCTCTCATATTGATGTGTTTCTCCCCTTTTCTCTCTGCCTCCCCTCTCTCTCTAAAATCAGTAAGCGAGTCTTCAAGTGAGAATAAACACAATAAAATTTTTTTAAAAATACAAAGCACCAGACCAGTTCTGGACTAACTCCAAACTTCTTTTATGTGAGCTAGAAACAAGCTGGCACCATACTAAAGAAAACGAAGACTCTAGGTGGTTGGATTAACCACTCAGCACTAACACAGAGTATGAAACTCAAGGCGGGATGTGAAGAAAAAACAATTTACTATTTACTCTCTGCTTGGCAAAGTGCTACATAATCCATATACACTGTGTCCTTGATTCCTTAAAAACCTCTGTTTTGCGGAGAAGAAAACCAAGGCTAACCTGGTGAAATGAAGTGGAAGGGCCAACAGAACCGGACTCAGATCCAGGCTCATAGAACCCAGTCTCCTGATCTTTCACGTCACAAGCGAAACTGGGTGGCCACGCAGCCCGTTCACTCTCTGCGAACATGCCCCCCCACCCCGCCCCACCACCCACTCCTGGTGTCTTGCACCCAATAGCAAAACACACACATGCCATGAAATTAGCCAACTGCTGCATCTCTATGCTTGGCAGCGCATACTCTGTACCCACAGAAGGTAACAGACACTAAAAATAACACGAAAGACCTAGAGGGGCAGCGGAGTGGAAGGAAAGGGGGCACTCACTGCTACCAGCCCGTTTTGAGGATACTCTCTCAACTGATCAACTCTTGTTCTAAAAAAAGTCAGTCACGGACTTAAAAACTCATTGTTTAGAAGTGACTGAAACACTGCCAATGTGTAGTGGCTCTGGCATGTGAAAACGCCCTTTCTCTGCAGAGACTGTGGTGGTGACTGGTGACTGTCACCGGTGGGTGTTGTTCCCTAGGACTCCAGTCTCTGAGCAGCTAGGCCAGGCCAGCTTGTCTCTGTGCACTGCAGGGGAACAGAGTCTAATCCAGCCTCCGCACGAGCACGTCCAGTTACTGAAACCTGGTGGTGCCATGTCCTTACGTTAGAAAGTGGCGCCTTGCTGAACTGCTGCCATCTCTGTCCAACTTCCGGCTCCCACCACAGCGGAGGGCACTGTCGTCCTGGTTACAAGGCCTGCGACCATGAAAGACCCCAGGAAGCAGTTATGCACTGCTTCCGCTGCCTCAGCCCAACATCTTCTCCAGCATCCCTCAACTGTGGGTGAGAAGGGAAGCCTTCCCGCATCTGCACCCTTCCGGGGTGGGAGGGGGTGCCAGTGTGCCGAGCTCTCGAGACAGTCTAGGAGTTAGCTGCGTCACCTTAGGCATTATCTGAAAACGGCAAAACACAACAGACCTTCAAATCCCTGACACACTGTGCTGACTGCTTAGTTGCGGGTGGAAGCATCTCCCCTCCACTCACGGTCACTCGACATGCTGTGTGCAGCCATGACTCGCGGCCCACGCTCATGCGGTTTTTCCCATTTACATGCGGGACTTTCTGTTTCGTCTTTCCTTAGTTTCAGCCACCCCACCCCCCATTTTCTAAAATGATTTTATATCATGACGGTCCTCTGCTCGTTGACCTACCTATTCGCTGAAGCTTCTATCATCAATTTTGATAAGGTTTGTCTTTATTCCAGCTGTGGATAAAACTTCTAGTAAGAAAGGACCCACTAATTTAGGTGACCGCCAGTGCAGATGTACTACCTGACCACAGATGTGAGACAGAAATAAGAGCTCTTCAGTGATGAGCACCCAACACGCACCTGCAGCGCAGCACCACCACACCATGAGGAACCCCACTGACTGTAACCGGGGCAGACCGGCTGCTTTCGCCCGGAGAAGGGGTGCTCTCATGGACACAGGCACTGCTACAAGCCACTGTCCGAATGCACGTGTCTCCCTGTGCACTGCCCCACGTGCACGTGCAGGGCTGCCTCTGCCCCCGCACCCAACCCAAGGATGGAGATGCTACCAGACGGCAGCTGCTGCCCGCCTGGCGGCCGGGACATGCGCTTGCACGGCAGCACATCGATTTTACTTCTGCCTCCATGCAGACGTCTGCGTGAAGAAATCCATTAGGCAGACAGCTCTCATCTCTGTTGACTGACAGGGTGACAATGGAATACTTTTCACCTTCCGCAGTGACTGACAGTTAGACACTTAAACAAGCCTTCAAGTTGCAATAATGGTATGAAACACTCTCAATTATCTGAATCAAACAAACCATGATCCTACCGGCTGAACGCATCTTTCTGTCTGCTGCTCTGCCTGGCTTGGTTCACACGATGATTTGGATAATTTTCAGCCTATTACCAGAATGTTTTTCTCAAATAGTAAGCTCATTTTAGAAATGATTTCTTTTTTTAAATGTTAGAGTTTCTATAAACACTTAGAACATGGGTAAACCTCCTCATTCTCCCTTACGTTCACAAACTTTTGCAAACAGGATGTTATACTCCAAGAGCGTTTTCTGAAACCACTGGCTCTCCCTCTCCTCTGTCCATTGTTACGTGAAGGCTCCGCAGATGTAGGTAACAGTCTAATGACAGCGGGCTAATTAAAATGCGAGAGCCACCTGTAATACCTGTGCTACTTACTTCACAGTCTCAGTCTCAGGGAGCTCCCTGTACCCTAGCAGGCGGGGGGAAATTTAACAGTTAAAGCCCTTTCCCTGCGACAACCTGCAGCTACATACTCATTAACAGCAGCAGCAACAACAAATCCTATGCGAGAAGCATGCAGCCTAGAGAAAAAAGGTCTTGCAAAAACCAACGAATGAATAGGGCCCAGGGAACAATGACATGAATTGGCACAGACAGAGGGGCAGAAGGCCTCACTGCATCCCAGCCGGTCCCTGGGGGAGCAAACTTGTCTGTGGGGCTCAAACACAGACCCCTCGAGGAGGGCCAGAGGGGCTCTCACGCCCTGCAACTGAGCTGACAGGACCACTTCACAGAAGCAGGATCGTGAACGGGAGGCTGGGTCTTTTCTATCACACAGCTCCATCGAAAAGGGTCGAAGCCTTTTAAAAGACAAATTTAGTGTGAGGAGTAAAAAGACCTAAAAATAAAACGGTTTCATACATTTCCCCTACACATTTGCCCGACTACAACATATAGCGACTAAGTAGCTCTGAATATTAAGTAAACTTCTTTCTTCTCTAAAATAATTTGTCTGCTTTGTTTGGAAACGGAGGCAAGGGACAAACTGTAACAGAATCGCATCCTTTCAAGTTTACTCCAACTTTTCAAAATAAGCAGCGGTTGCTACTCAGCCTAAACACTGTGCTTCTGAGAAACGCAGATGACTTAAGAATACGAAAACACTCGGTCAGAATGTAAACAGACATGACTGCTGAATGTGGAAACTACATTCCATACTAAAATCACGTCAGCATTTCTACTAAAATCTGAAAACCAAGGAATGGCTTCTTTGAAATGACTCATTTGTGACCAAATACAAAAGAGAAGCAATAGCCCTTTTTTACTGTGAAGGGACTGGCCTGCCTTCTCAAAGTCAGGTCACTGAGCTGACAGCCCTGCTCGGCAGTCAATACCACCCGAAGGTGCCGATGCAGGGTTTACTGTGTGCACCGCACGGGATGCCTCTGTGCAGGGACGCCGGGTGCAGGCTGCAGAGCAAATTGATTTTCTGAGAAGGAATGCTGCCTGTATTTAACCTAACAGTGTAACCCTGTTGTACTACATGGAAAGGGATCATGAATATTGATTTCTTTATTACAATTCTTCTTGTGATCAGTAAACATTCACAAAACACTCTATTCTCAGAGAAAATCGTTTGGTAGAATATTCACTACGTAGACACTGGGTTTTTATGAGAATTCTTTGCCATCTTTTAACAGATAATAGTATGAAACACCTTATTTCTTAACTTTCAGTTGCCTTTCTTCAGCCTCTTAAAATAATGTGTATTATTGGTAAATCTGCACAAAGTTATCTGTTCCATCATTATATTAATTTTGAGAAAATGAAGTTATTTTAATACTTCCAGTTGAAATAGGTGAAGAAAGATTCACTGTCCTTTCAACATAACTTCTTAAAATAATTGTTCCCAGTGTGCCTGTAACATCCTCTAATAACACTGCAGGGGCCATTGCTTACTATTTCTAAAAGAACACATGAAAACTTCTATGCTGTGTTGGTATGTACGCACACTGATGGACTCAAAACATAACAGTAACGGGACATGAATTTTATATTGCTTTCTTTGGAGACAATTAAACTTATGAGTCTGCTAATGCGTAGTTTCTAGAATCAATGTAAGCAATTAAAAAACTGCAACAAAAATGTTCCGTGAGGCCTAATTACTATAAGGTCACTAGATATTATTTGGAGTCAGTTTAGTTTATCACGTAAGGACATGACAGGACGTGAGGCAAAAATTATAAATTCCTTCCCTAAATCTGTCCTTTTCTGATCTAGATGGATGAAGAATAATTAACTCTTAATTATTCAGATGACTTGAAGGCAGTTTTAGGATTCAGTAAAGACCGGAGTCATTTTAACCAAGGCAGCAGTCTCCCATCATTTATCAAATCTTGCAACTTGACCAGTGATGAATAAAAAAGTCTGTGTTTACCCACAGCCCTAACTGCTACCTTAGAGGTTGTTAAGCAACAAATTTCCTTTAAACTCCACCATATGCAAATCATCAGGCACAATTTGCATTTTAAAGTATTTAACTCTACATATTTATTGGATTTTGAGGCCATGCTGATCATTGATTTATATGCTTCTGGCAATCATATTTCCATATTTGTATGATTTTGATGACAGTAATAATTCAAATATGCAGAAAGTTGTTCTTTGAACAATATCTTTAATTACGTCCTCAAAGCATCATTGTTTTGCCTGGTGTCCTGACAAAAAGGGTTTGAAATAAGAAATGGCATAGTAATTCAAAATGCATAGAAATGTATTTGTCATTTTCTGTATACTACCAAATGCACAGAAGTGACTTTTCACATTAACCAATCCTTAACCTTAAAAAGGCTACCAAGCCCAGCAAACTCATACCTAAATACTTTTATTAAAACTGACACACTTTCACGATAAATTCAATCACAGTTCATAACATTTCTGTTCAAAATGCAAAAGCTGCCCCATTTACTTTGCCACAAACTCAAAAAGTTTTGCTGCTATTTTTTATAGAAGTCATCACAAATTATGTGCTTTCTTATGAAAGCTATCAAGAAATATAGTCATTAAAGATTTCACGAGTGTTTTCTCTATTCGTTTTCTCAAATGCAACCATCAACCATAGCCCCAGGAACTGCTGTCAATTTTGAGATGGTTTTGCTGTTGTTATATAAATAAACTTCTTACAACAGCCAGACACATACAAACACAGCCATGAGTTTCTGCTAAGTAAAACTGATGTTAACAGTCAATTTCAAAATTAAGTAAAAGACAAACATTTTTATTTCACAATTATTTTCAACTTCAAGACACGCATGTTTCAACACACAGTTTATTCTGTAATAACCAACGCCCTACACGGCGTAGTCAACTCTGCACGTGTTAAGCATTTTCAATGAACAATGAAATGGGTGTGTTTTATAAAACAGAAGAGAATTCTCAAGGATAAAGTGAAAATGATTAAAACCCAATCTGTAAAAAAACAGAATGTTAGGTATTATAAAATCAGAAATCAGGCCAAAACATGCCAGTATTAAGTTCTCTGGCTATTTCAAAAACCGTGATCCTTAAATACCTAGAGAACGCAAATTTGAAAAGAGAAATATTAACATGTGCTCAAATTTCCCCAGATGGACATATATAAAAATGAAAAACATTACATGGATAACTTTTTAACTACACAATTGAAAGTACATATAAACACAGTGCTTTAAATTCCTACTGAAATTCCTATTAACAGTTATTCTTTACAGAAAGCTGCAGTGTTCGTGCATGGGCGTTCGGCTTAAACTCAGCGACCACCATAGTTAGACGTGTACCTGTTTTAGAGAGGGCTCCAAGCAAAACCTCACGTAGCACAGGCCCAAGTCGGCTGTGCCCCCCCCCCCACGCCCCCACCGTGAGTTTTAATTCAGGAATGCACAATCTCAGAGCCAATCCAATTAAAACAGAAGTAGGTTGAAATAGTTTCTAAATAAGTATTTCACGGCTATTTTTATACACATCACTTCTAAGAATCACACTGGACATTTTATACATCATAGTTCTCCTTTACATTATTTTAAGCAACTCGATGTTCAGCTAGGTAGTAACACTTCTCTAAGAGGGCTTTACTCATTAAAATTGTAAAATCTTGTCATCCTCTAGGAGCGTAAACAGCAGTTAGAAGAACACATGACACTCCCTAAACAACTTTGAAAACGAGCGACAAACTGCTGCCGCCGACCCGCAGCGTTACCCGCGCGCACAAAGGGGAGAGAGGCTCGGGAGGGGCTGGGAGGAGGGGCGGCGGCCGGGGACACTCCTCGACTCCCCCTAGCGCTGGCGGTCCTGACAGGCAGCGCGAGTGCGGGGCTCCGGCTGCGGGGGAAGGGACTCGGACAATGCCGGGCCGCGCTGCCCAGAGCCACGCGCTCCGCTCCGAAGGCAGGCGCTTCCAAGCCCGTCCGCGGTCTCGGCGCTGCCCGCGCCCCGGGCAGGCCCAGCAGAGACCGGGAGGGAGGCGAGTGCCCACGGGGACATGGCCCGGAGCCAGGCGGGGGCACGCAGGCTCTGGCTCGCAGCAGACGGCCTCTCCACTCTCCCCCTTCTTCTACCCGCAATGATGCCAGGGCACAGGCCGGAAGCCACACAGAAATCTCCCTGCATCATGCTATGAACGTGTTTTCAGCAAGAAACACGAGTCAGGAAAACCAGCAGTGAAATACACCGGATTTCAAATCGATCCCCTGCTCTCGTGTGAATGCACAGACAATACCATACAAAATTCTCCTGTCATAATCCTTTTCACATCATTACACACCAAAGAAGTCCATTGCAAGAGATTACTCTCAATTTTACGGCTTTCACAGGCTTCAACCATATCAAGAAATGGGTGCTTTCCACTGTGGATATTTACAACCCCCCAAAATATAATGAATATGCAGGAAGTCTACACAGACACACAAAAACGCCAGTGCAGCACCTGACTAAAATTACTGCCTATCAGGAAAAGAAAAACACAACTACAAACTCAATAGTGAGGAAAACAACCTACTAAAATAGAACATTTAAAGCAAGTATATTATGTAAATCAAACTTCAGCACAGTAAGGAATAATATGAAAAAGCAGTGGCTTTTATTAATAAAATTTAAATTAACTTGATCTAAAAGAATATGTTTAACACATACAGTGGCAAGATTTAAAACCTGCCCTTAATTACATAAATATCAAAACGCAAAAATGATATTCCTGGTAACCAGTCTCCACATTACTCAACAGCCGCCCTCTCCGCGCCAGGAGAGTTACCTAACTCGGTCCCTCCCTGCGGCTCTTGAAGGTGCGGCTGGGACCCGGCCCGCCCCTCTCCCTCCCTGCCCTTTAATTGCCCTCCAGGCGCCATCCCTGTAATCACGGAGAGGCGCTGGGCCCGAGAGGTGCTCCCAGAGCACCGCACCGCTCCCAGCGTCAGAATCAAAGCACACAATCATGTCCGGGTTCCAAGCGCCAGAGGGGACAGGACTAATGCTGTTTGCATTATTAAAATCTGTGTTTCCCGATCCTTTCGCAAACTTACCGTTACACGGTCTCAGGGTGAGGTCAAATATACTTTGCCCTTTACGGTCTTTAACAAATGAAGGATTGATTCTTCACGTATGTGTAAAACTGTACTATGCAAGTATATGAACACTAACATACATCCGTAAACAATGAACTCCCTACCCCCCAAAATCCCTCACATGTATGTGGATTTTGAGTGTCCTGGGAAAGTAGATCAGGAATTTTTACACGGAGTATATAACCTATCTCAAGTGGTGAGCTGTAAGCCCATTTAAGTCACAAAGACTCATCTGAACATCCCAAATACACCTTAACAAAATGTGTGAATAAAATTTCTTTTAATTAGTTACAATAATAGACTAGTTCTTAATTGACTTCTATTATAATGATAAATATATACAACCACATCAATAAAAAATAAAAAATAATTCAGTTGTCTTCAAGGGAGAATGTGAAATTTATGTAGAAAGTCTGAATGTGAAAATAAAATTCTCCTGGAACCTTGGCATTATTTTAATAATTTGTATAGCTGAGCAAAATGCTTATTAATAATAGATTAAACAGTTGTAGCCAGCCATGTAAATTGGGAGTTGATTAAAAAAGGGTCTAAAATTGCAGTCTTACATGATCACACAAAACTGATGTTTTCACTTGTAAAATAAAGCGAAAAGCTAAACCCCGCACTGCGCGGTCCAACCAATACCTGCAGGACATAAACTCACATCGACATTATGTGTGCACACACACGCACACACACACTCACACACACTCAAACAAAAACAAAATTCAGTGAAAGGAGACAGACAAATTGCACAGCAGTCCTGAGAAGGGGAAATGTCTGGGCTTTTTCACATTTTCTGTTGCATTCAAAACCCCCGATACACAATAAATTCAGACTCATTTACTCAGGTACTGTGCAGTTTATATTTATGGGTGAGGGTGAGGAGTCAATAGGGACACTCATCACCTAGTGCGATGCTTCCCAGCTATTTCTACGGCCTACTGGACAGACACGTGTCCACAGGCAATGCGGATTTTAAGTACTGTATGAGCTAATGTTTTCCCAAATGCAAACCAGTATTTCTTTAGCTTGACCAAGTCATATTTAAAATACTTAGATGCAGATCCAACACAAAAATGCATGTTTTAAATATATACATGTATGTGTGTGTGCATCACATTTGAAGTAATAGTTTGGTGAGAGCCCGTAAACTTCAGACCACACGAGTGATAACTGACTCACAGGACTTCAGTATAAAAGGTGAAATGGATCTGAAGATCAGCTGGTTAAATTCAGAGAAGCAATAACTTATTGGATCTAAAGGATTCTTATAATAGTATAGCTTTTATATAATTCAATCACTGATATTCCTCATATAATATGGAATTCTAAAGAGTAAATAATTTGTGATGAAATAAATAAGGGCATTAACTACTCATTGATCAAAGAAGAAAAAGTGAAAAATACCACTTTTCAGT
>VMDR010011184.1:0-29075 GCA_007922815.1 Macrotus californicus | reverse complement strand
GATTTATCCCCAAACTTGACCCATAAACTTTCCTAAATCAAATGTTAGTAAAATGAGTCACTGAAACTACATTTTCTCTTCTATTAACAAAATACTATTGTAGTTTAGGCCATCAGTTTGAACGTTTTCTATTACATACATAAAATGTGATTTACTAACAAGCAGGGCCTTGTAATACAATACTCGGAGATAACAGATAATTAAAACATTTGCTTTATAAGACAACCAACCTATAGAACACATGCTTTCCTCAGTTGTCTAAGACAATTGCAATTAGGGCACTTTCTTTTGCATAAAAACCCTTTTCTCTTCATGAAACCCTGAGGTGGAAGGTTATTAATGTAATACCTGGGACCACAACTCTTCTCATTTCTGTATTAGACTGTAGCTATAGATTTTGAAAATTGTATAAAGCAATGTGGCAACTTGTAAAACTGCTCTGTACAGCTTTAACAAAACATTCCCAGACCAACCTAGTCAAAAGGGCCTAAGACAACCCTAGGGAAACAATGTCCTTTAAACACTTGTTAGTTTCGAGATGAGTGTCATTTTCCAGCTCTTCTACTGTGTCTTCTGTTATCACAGCCATGGCTCTAGTCACAGTGATTCCTGTCTTCACAGAAGAAATCAGCTCTGTTTCCTCTGTAATGACGGTCAGACCGTGGTCAGTGCCATGCTGCTCACGGCTGCGACGTCCTACCTGCTGCACAGGAGTGTGAAGCCTGTCTGACTTGAGGCCGTGATGACGGTGTACCTTGACGCCCCTGGGAGCTTGAAGACTGGTTAAAAGGCTGATTATGTGTCTGAACTGATGGGAAAAATCCTGATGGACCAAGATGTGGAGAACCAGGTAGGACCAAGTTTCCCACCATATGATGTCTGTTTGAAAACATTGTTTATTGATGCTGGCCTCTGGCAATTTACTGGAGAAAAGAAAGATCTCTGAATTATCTGTGATGATGGAGCCATGTCACCCACCGTCCTTTCATACCTGCTAGGAGACGTGGAGATAGGGCCTGCACTTCCAGCATGATGCTGGGAATAGCCCTGTGAGGCGTGGCTACTTCCTGATCTAAACTGAATTTTGATGGGCCTTTCAAAAAGCTCGATTCCATTAAGTAGATTCATCACATTCACAAATGCAAACTGCTTTGGTTTACCAACCTTGCCTTTTGGAATTTTCACTTTTATTACCCACCTGGTGGAAAAGCTCAAAAAGGAGCTCCTCTACCACTTTCGTTTCTCGGTTGCCCACAAAGAGAGCACCTGCCTTGGATTTTAATGTGACATAAATTTCTCCTTAAAAGAAGCATTAATGGAAAGATTCAAGAGATCAAGTAATTTCACACACTTGCGCACACACACACACTTATTCCAGAATGAGTTTTAAAAGGCATTTTAATCATTTTTTTTAACACCATTAATGTCAGGTTAAATCATGTGTTTATCACCAGTACACACAGTTGTCCTCATCCATAATAAGAAGGGAAATATATTTACCCCTG
Organism: Macrotus californicus; assembly: GCA_007922815.1. Taxonomy (NCBI): domain Eukaryota; kingdom Metazoa; phylum Chordata; class Mammalia; order Chiroptera; family Phyllostomidae; genus Macrotus; species Macrotus californicus. The sequence goes on along the minus strand of VMDR010011184.1, from coordinate 27,570 downwards.
AAATTATTTCTAATGTCAATATATTTATTGTTACAATAAATCTGTGATATGTGAACTGTTATCTACATCTCACATGTGAGTGAGGGGAGGATCTTGCAAATTTAATAACCTGTACACGGTTCCCCATACACAACGCGGCTGAGCTCGCATTTGACGTCAGACTGTGTAAATCAACACCCACGCTCTTTCAAGGACCTCCTGACACTGTTCAGTTTGCCAGTTCCCAGCCCGCCCTGATCCACACCCTCTGTGTCATCCTATTCTCCACTTGGAACATCTGAACACACACACACGCTGCTAACTCAGCTGAGCACGATGACAGAGAGTGAAGTGGGTAGATGCCCAGAAGTGATTTTGTATTATGTATATTTTCAAGCCTATTCTGCTCTTTGTTAGTTGCTCTATTCTTGGTAATTGGTTGGGAACCAGTGAGAATCAAATCAAGCTGAGAAAGTTCTCAATAACTGTGTGCAAGTCTCAAAAAAAAATGGGGGAAAAGGGTTCTTAGTGATATGTAATGTATGATAGTTACCCTTTATGAAGTCCCAGGCCTTTGATCTAATTTAGTTTTTAGAATATTGCTCTAAGGTTGGCATATTATTAGTTCCATGTTATAGAAGAGCAAACGAAGGACTAAGTGCTCCGCAGCTGGTGAGTAGCCAGTGTTGGATCGCGCCGGCTCTGCCTGACCTGAAAGCCCCATCTGCTCGATGTCGCCCTGTACGCGTGTCTCAAAAAGGAAGCTCTCACCATGGAAACGTGGGCACAGTGGAATACTAAAGGGAAAGTGATGGGTGCAGAATAATTTCAGCACTTTTTGCTTTTTTTTCTTGGCTTTATGAAGTACAGTTGACAACAAACCAAACATTTAAAATGAAAATTCGGTGGCTTTTGACATACATATAGATCTGTCAAAGCAGCACCATCATCGGGATAATGAATATATCCCTCAGCCCATAAGTGTCCTCATTGCCTTCATAATCTACCCTTCTACTCCTTCCAGCCATAGGCAGGCACACAGTATGTTAGTTTGCATTCCCTAGAGTTTTATGTAGCCTTTTTAGTCTGCCTGTTTTGCATTCAGTATAATTATCTTGAGATTTATCCATGTTGTGTATATATTAATGCTTTGTTCCTTTTTATTGGTAAGTGGTAATCCAGCATATGGACATATCACAATTTGCTAATCCATTCACTTGTAGATATATTGGTTGCTTCAGTTTTGGGCTATTACCAATAGAGCTGCTGTGAGTATTTGGGTACAAGTCTGTGTGTGGATGTGTGCTTGCATTTCTCTTGGGTAAACAACTAGGAATAGAACAGCTGGGTCACATGGTAGATGTATGTTTAACTTAAAACAAACTTCCAAACTGTTTTCTAAAGTGGCGGTACCATTTTACACTCCCACCAGCAGTGAATAAGAGTTCCAGCTGCTCCATATCTCTGCTAACATTTAGGACAGTTAGTGTTTTTAATCTTCGACAAGGATTCCTTGGGCCCCTACAGTGTGCTCTTCACTCTGCAAGAGAGGATGGGGACACTAAAGAATTAGAGGACAAAGGACTACCCCATGGAGCTCCAAGTCTACCTGGAGGGACAATGGAATAGTTAGAGCACCTTTAGTACAGCTGTGTATCTATACCTATGACCTAATATCATATGGGGTAAGAAGGATGAATATGATCAGATATCTAAATGTGATCAAAATAATTTAAATCTATTTAATAATTTAAAGGGGAAATAGGAAAAAGAGCATAGCATTATTAAGTATAGTTGATCAGGTTTAGCTTCTGGAAACAGAAATTTTGTACCAACCTTAAGAGAACAACAAGATTTGTCTTGTTAGAAGAAAAAGATGGTGTTTCAGAACCCTCTGTTGACTGGGTTAACTTGGGGCAGTTACTGAATCTCCTGTTCCTCCTAACAGGGGGTGATAATATGAATGACCCACCTCAAATCATAAAACAGAGTCCTATGAAATCATCTCCTTCCAAAGCTTCATCAGAAAAGCAGGTCAACCCTGCAGATTACATGGACGTAGGCAAAGAAATGAATTACCTCCATATTTTGAGAGAGAGTACCAACTGACTTGGGCACATCAACAGAACAAATGCCACCCTTCTGTCACGTTAAACTTGCACTCCGCCGAGTGCCAGACATACTGTCCAAGGGCTGCTTTGAAGGGGGTGCGCATTCACTGTGCCTTCAAAGCTGCCCCTGGAAGCTCAACTTGGCACTCAGTCAACTGCCCCTCACAGATCGACTCAAATGATACCAAGATTTGGCAAGAGTGGGTAAGATCATTATTACATCTCAAAGGAAAATGATTTCTATTTACTTCAAGAGAAAGCATTCATTCTTTTAGGAAAACACTTCTCCGAATTTTTTTTTTTTAAAAGCTATAGGATAGGTTGGGAAGAATCATGATGTCAGTGAATTTTTCTTCCTTGGAACTTCACTATAATTAAAATGTTCTGGGGATTGTTCCATGGAAGCCACAGACCTCTTGGTTCTTTGATACCAGAGGACCCAGTTTTCATTTAAATGTATGTCCAGAGACAGCACCTAGGTTCTCCAAGAAACCTCCCAATATCCCAAAGTGTTCATTCGTTTCTAGATCCCCAACCATGCCCCCCCCCCCGACTACCCTTTGTAGACATTCTGTGAGCCTGAGTCCCGTAGCCCCCACATCATGTCTGCTGTGGTTTCATTCTTTCTCCTCTCCCGCCCTACTTCTCACTGACGCTCTTGAAATAAGACCCCAACGATCTACTTGCTCTCACTCTACTCATCCCCCTCCCCCACCATGGACCTGCTACCGTCCCATGAGCACCCAGGCATCACTGGGCACATTACACTCATGGTTACCCCTTCTTGCCCGTCCTGGTATGCCCAGACCCAGGCTGTCTGATCTCAAAGCTTGAAGGCCTCACTGAGATGTCCTACTTAGTGTCTTCAAAGTCTTGGGACTGACCTATAGACAGAGTGATTGAACATTCCTGGGGAGGGGGGAGGGGGGAGGGCTTTCAGATGGTTTGGTCCCAATTTTAGAGCATGGAACCCTTTTTAGGGTTTTGGAAATGTATAGATATATACTGACTTAGTGTATAGAGAAACCATTCATCACAAAGTCTTTGGAGGACTTCAGGAACACCAACTCTTTGGCATAAGCCCAGATGAATCTACCAAAATGAAACTAAATTCGCCCTCAGAACATTTCATGGCAGGTTTGTCTTAACAAAGCCAGGTATATACTCAGTGTCACTACCTGCAATCCTGGAGGCAGATACAGAAGAATAGTGATGTAGCTTCTATAGACAGAGCTGCAAGTCAGCAGTCTCTGAAAGTAGCCTGGTGCTCACGAGGCACCAGAAGGAAGATGGGTGAGGAATTGATAGAGATGGAAGTTGTATAAAAAAGGCAATGACCGCCATTCAGAGTTTACCCTGGGTCAGGTTGTGAACAGGTAGTTTTCTTCATAGGGATACCAATTGTCTCACAATAAATTTAACTAAGTGGACTAGCAATTCTGATAAGCTACAGAAACTGTTAAACAAGATTGAGAACTACAGTGAACGGTACATATGACTCTACAAATAACTCCTAGAATACGCTTCTTTGAAATGGTTCTTATTTTGTTGTAAATTAAAGATTCACTTTAAAGCTTGTGACAGGGTTTCTTTCAACTTTTAATTCTTTCCTAGTCTATTAAGGAAAAAAAAATTAAGCTTGCTATAGTTTCTACCTCTGTAAAGTGAGAATAATCTCGGAGTTGTGAGACAAAATCTCTTAGAACAGTATCAGGCACATAGTAAGTACAACGAACTGTTCGCTGGTAATTTCGTGAAAACCAACAGCTGAAGACAACGTCAGTGTTTGCACAACGAAGGGAGGATGAACAAGTTTTTAAATGCCTGGGAAGGGTATATATCTCTACAATGTATGACACTGCTCCTGTGGTGAGATTAGCCTTCAGTGACAGATCCGGGAAGACTGCCAGATAAGATTCCTTGTTATGGCTCAGATGCTCCTTCTGAAAAATCCCTCTATGCACATTCAAAGCAAATTGCAAGAGCTAACCTGGAAAACAAATGAATACAAAGTAAGTTTCAATGTCTGTTTTATATAAAGGAAATAAATACCAAAAGGCTGACTGTTTGGAGGTGCTACAGTGAGAAATGCTGTGGCCACATTCCTGGGGGTGACTCTGGCCTCTTAGTTCTTCAAACCACGAACTAGTGGGATCATTTGACCACGTGCCCTGCGCATTTGGGATCAGGCCTCCAAGAGCTTACCTAGTGCACATCCCGTATCTAAAGAGGAGGAGACAGACTCAACCAGTGGAGAGTAAACGCTGCTACCTTCTGGAAGAACTCAAGTGTTCTTACTTGCCCGCATTCACAGTTCTCGCAGCGTAACCAGTTATAAAAAACCTTGCTGCTCCTGTAAATTATTTCTCACCTCCCTTGAGCAGCATATCCACTCCACTTGCTCGGGTGTGAGAACTAATTGATCGACTGTACACAGGTTCTGAGATGAATGTAGAACGAGGCTGAGCTATGTTTACTCTGCAGTGATTTATAAAAAAAAAATTACAAACTGCTCCTTGACCATACATTACTATTGTCAATGTTGTTCCTTGGGACTAAAATGCATAGTAATACTCAGAAGGACAGAGCTTTGGCAAGTGTAGCTTTCTTTTTTTTTTTAATTAAAAGTGACCCAGTGTGTTGAAAAGACAGACCTACAGATAGATCTGACTGCAAAATTGGGCTCTGCTCTGACATAAACTTGAACAAGTGACGTAAACCCTCTGACTCTCAGTTGTCTTGCCCGTGGAAGGAAAAGATTAAGCCTTGCCTAGCTGGGTTGTTATGAGGATTAAAAGATATAAAGCTTCTGACACAGGACATGGTATAAAGGAGTTCAATAATGCAAATCTATTCTCCGTCAGGTAAAAAGAAGCTAAAAACTGCTTCGAAGATGCACGGCACTATTCCACTGGCTGAGGCCCAAGCATCAATAGGAACTTGTAAGAAACCCATTCGAGAAGGTCGTAATCATTGTGTGTCCGGAATGTTGTAAAAGACTTTAAAATCAATCTGACTGTCAGACAGAAGCAGTGACAAGTAGCCTTCCCTTTCTGCCTAAACTCCCAGTGACTGGAGCTCACCTCCTTACAAACCAGCCTTGTCTGTCTTTGGGTGGGTTCAACTGTTAGAAAATGCGTCTTTAAATTGAGCCCAAATTTGTTTTCTCTATAATACTACCCACAGATGGATTCTGATTCCGTCCTCTAAGCCACCAAGAATAATTCCAGCATGTCCAATGCAGAGCATCTGATTGTGACGGTGAGTTGAAGAGCCACTAAATCCTGGAAATAACAGAATAGGAAGGGCCTCATAGGGTCATACTTTCTCTCAGGGTATAGAGATTCTGAAGCCAAAGTGGGATCAGTGGCCGAACCAACTGATCTTCAAACCTCTCCTTTGGTGAGGACCCCGCACTTACATCTGTTCAAAGATATGATGATAACCGTTCCCTTTGTCCAGGTGAACAAATGCAATGGTCATAGGCAAAAAGAAGGGGACAACACTCATTATATAAGGCACTCATCCATCCATTCATTCAATCACACCTGTTGCTAACTGAATAGCACCTATACTGAATAGCTAACCAACTATGGGAAAAAGACCATAGATAAGACATTTAGAAAAACACCTTATCCAGTAATGTGCTCTAGCCACATTGTAGAAGAATAAACTTAGGTGACAAAGACGTTGCTTGATAAGATACACTGGCCAGTGAACTTGGAAAAATAGCACATTCAAACATCGTCTTTTAAGTAAGTCACAAAACCCAATGCCAGTAATTCTAACCATCAACGCCAACAATGAGAATTCACGATTGATTTTGTTGGCTGTTACTGGTAAGGTAAAAGAAAAAAAAATTGTGAGAGAGAGTACATCTCTTTCTTCCACTTTGTGGATGATTATTTTTATTATTGTATGTGTAAAGACATTTTTTTCTCCTGGGAAGCCATAGTAAGAGGAAGCTGGAACACCAATTTAGGTGTGAAGATGTGGGACTTAAAGCAGCCACCAGAAAGAACCCAGAGATCTCTCTTAGCCAGAAAAAAACAAAACCCACAATAAATCACAGGCTAAAAGTAGAGAGAAACATCCTCTAAATTCTGCTAGTCACATCTGTAAACTTAGATGGCCCCTCGTGAGGCTGATGAGATGCCAACAAAAACCTGAGTTTGTGCGTGGTGCAGGACTGGCCTCCACAGCTGTCCACAGAACAAACAGGTGAGACAGAAACGGGGGGCGGAGGAGGTTCAGAGGGGGAGGAAATGTGGGAAAGAGCATGGGAAGGGAGTCTTTCTAGAGCCCAGAATCACTGTGTTCTCTAAGCAAGTAGAAGGGCTAAAGACCATCTGAGGTTCCTTTGAGGTCCTCTGGCAAGTGGGTCTCGTCCACTCAATGAGGATTCTGGTGGTCTACAGATACAATGGGTCTGTGGGATTGTGCTCAGCTAAAGGTTCTAGTATCCCATTGGCAGTCCCCAGCCTATTGCAAGGTTTCCAAGGGGCAGTTCCTTAATTTTTCCCAAGAGGCTATCACCTCTTATTCCTGGTTGCCTATGAGCTTTCCCTGTCAACTCTTCACTTTCACTTCCCTGATCCAGAGGCATCTCCTGGGGGTTCAATGACCCCCCCAGAGGGAAGTTTCTTTTTGAGAAACTGGACCTTGCTCTGCAGCCCTCTGCTGCCCTCTGCTGGCTGTATCTAATGGCCATGGTTTGCTCTTCAGCTCTGGGCAGTGCAATGTGAAATTGTTTTACTCTAAGCCATCTCCCAGGAGACCAGAGGGGCCTTCACATTGCCAAAGCGGCATACTACCGAGGATACCATAACTTAGGGAAAACCCACAGTCTGAAGGTCCCATCCACGACCACCCTTCAAAGAAGAGGTACCAGCTTTTCGTTTACTAAACACATGTTGAGTGCTGTGTGCGAAGCACAGGTTAAGGCTGGGAAGATAAAAAGGACTGAGTAAGCTTCCAGTGCTGCGTGCCCGATTACAGCTGACCCATTCAGTGCAGGGAGGTGGTCACTTACTATCAGAGGCCCAACAACAAGAACTTCTGGAAACAAAGTTTTCATGGGATGCCTTCCAAAACAGCGCTTTATCTTTGTGTCCTTGCCTTTTTTTTTTTTTTTTTTTTTGAAGGCATAAAAGTCTAATACACAGAGTCTTCAAGGAATTTCACAATTGGAAGGAAAGAGACAGTCATGGAAAAAAGTAACTCTAAGTCATAATGTGATAAGAGCCAAGCTGTGTGGGAATGAGGAGGAGATGATTAATTAGGAGTGGGGATAAGAAGTGTGTAAGGGTGGCCTTCCTAAAACAGATCTCATGATGCTATTTGCATATTTTTTAAAAAATAAGAAAATGAAGGCTCCCCACTGTCTGTAGACTCAGACAGAAAGCCCTTAGCATGTCTAAGGTAGGCTTCATCATCTTTCCCCCACCTTCCCTAAGAGCCTCTCATATCGCTCCCTAACATATACTGGTCCAGCTGAAAGTACATTTCTATCTCGGTGTGCAGCCAGAATCCAGAGAGAGAATTCCAGGCATCCCTTCTCAGTCCATGGGCCAAGTCCTAGGTCTTCTGTGCTCCACTCCTCCTGAACATTTCATCTCCCATTCTACTCACTCAGCTTTTTCTTTTACACCCTGTTTCCAAGAAAGCAAGTTTGATCTCTAAGATGTGACTCCACCGGACACATTATCTCTCTTGGACAGTTGGTATTCTTTCTCTTTAGCTCCCTCATATCAGCCCCACTAAACCCAGATCCCCAGAAGCCAAGCAGGCAACACCTTTGTCCCCTATGTGCAGTGGCATTTAAGATTCTCAAACATTATTGCAAGTTATGTTTGCTTTTATCTCCATCATGGTATAAGTCAAAACTGTTAGTTACACTCTCTCTTGGGTACTTTCTCTAGACCAAGCCTCTATCTTCTATTCTGACCATGTGATCTTATCTTCTTTTGCCCATTGGCTGCCATCTGAGTTGTTCCTTCATGCTTTCCTCTTGAAACCATTTCTGACATTAATGTGTCAGGAAATCCCCCATTTCCCAGGACCTCACTGACTTACAACGAGAGAGGCAGCCATGACTAAAGTCATGAAGAGAACACTGGCGGGGTTAGGTGATACCGACAGAGTGCTCACAATGTGCCAGGCTCCGTGCTGGGGACATCACGGCATCTTACTCCCACAGCTAACATTTGAAGGAGGTGTTCTTAATTACCTCCAATTAAAAAGATGGAGATCAAGACTCTGGAGAGTAAGTAATCTGCCTAAGTTTTTCACACATCTGATTTCAGAGCCTGTACCCTTCACCACAAATTTTTTCCTAGTTGCCTGCCTTGTAGACAGTAAGTACTCTATAGCGATTTGGTGAATTATCGAGATGATATTGACATCCGGCCACAGAGCCACGTTGGGATTTGCGGCCATTCCCAGACATCAAAGTTCTGTGCCTTCATGGAAGCTTCCAAACCAGAAAGATTTGAATGGAGTCCAAGAACTACTGTTAAGTAGTGAGAATGATCTGAAACTCAGCAAAAAGTGATTGTCCTGATAGAGTGACTTATTATGATTGTTGCTATTAGCATCCCTCCTAACTAAATCGGAGGGGATTCTATCAGTATAAAGAAAGGAAGTAATCCCTCTCATTAAAATGAGATGTGGCGAAGTGTACATCCAAGTTGTATGATAAGTGGCATAATGTACACATGCCATATGGTATATAGTCTTATTTCTCCATCAGGTTTTATGTAATGGCTGTTATAAAGGTTATTATGCAATATGGTTTTGCACATCTCACAGCCACGATTTTTTTTTTTTTTTTAAGTTCGATTCCTTACCCTCTCTTTCTTTCTTACGGGAGGAAAAGACACACCCTTCCATCTCAACTGGCAATTTGTGTTTTTAAAGTAAAATTCTGAAAGTATGATGAGACCATGTCTGTTTTGTTCATTATTATAGCCCCAAGGGTTGGGCCCATGGCAAGCACTCCATAAATAATCACATAATTGAAATCAGTCACTGTTCCCACAACTCTCACAACTGCCCTCGTAGGCTAAATTTACACAGGTTGCTGATCCTCTGTGTGAGTCAGCCTTGGAGCACAGACACATGCAAACGTTTAGGTGGCCTCTTTTCCCATATGCTCCTGAGGCTCCATTTGGAAAGAAGCAAGCTTCCTTCTAGGAGTGAGCAGGGCACTTGTTTTCACGGGGGCTTTGCTGTGAGACTGCAGTGAGGTGTCCTGATGAGCCCCCTTCCTCTGCTGCAGAGACGACAGAATGTGGCTCTACAGCAGAACCAAATGCAGGACGGCCCCAGGGCGTCATGAGGACGTTACCTGGAGCGTCATCTCCAGCAGCTTTCTAGTCTAAGAAACGTAATTAGCTACAAGAGGTTACAAAATCAAAGGAGCCCTCTCCTCCACCTCTTCAAAGTACTGAGAAGTTAATTAATAAATGGTCCTTGGCTCTCTCCTATAGAGAAGCAGCATCCGCGAACCACGCTTCTCAGTGAGCGGAGGAAAAACCGTAACCCCTCCCTGACCACTCAGGTCTCGTTAAATGGGGACTGGCGCTAGTTAAGCACTTTGTACCAGAAAGACAGACATATGTCATTGAAAAGAGCATCTGTTCTGGAAGCAGATGAAGTTCAAATCCCTGTTCTACTGCCACCTGCCCCCAGATCCACCTGTCTTACCTCGCTCTGTGTCCTAGGGGCCGCCCTGCGTGGATCACATCTGCTGCCTTCCCTACCTTCCTGCTTTCCAATGAAGAGCACTAGCAAGAGATGGTGGGAGGCAATGTGGTCTGGTATCCCTGCCTTCTGCCTCCCTCTCTGCACGGTCACCTTGGGCTAGCTCTCTTCTTACCCAAGGGTCTCAGGCTTTTGCAGGTGACCCTCTCTACACAGCTCTGCCTATTTCCTGGATCTTCAGGTTAAAGGATCTCTAGGTCAGGCAAATCCAAATGTAATGTCTGTCCCTTACTGGCACCATTGCTGATATACCCATTATTAGTATGTAATTTGGACAAGTTACTTGAACTCTGTGGGCCTCAGGTTGCCATTTATGTTGAGGATGATGGTAGGACCTAGGTCACAGGGGTAATAGGTAGGGAGTTCAAGAAGGCTGTGACAGAGTGTGAGTGGGCAGGGATTATACTCCTATGAATTAAAAAGTCAGGAAAGGCTTCTCTGAAGCTTACACTGAAGAGTAGACTTGAAGGAGAAGTAGGAGTCAGCCGAACTGGGAACAGTGGATGGGAAGTAAGGGAAGGAATAGGATTCCAGGCACGCGGGAGGCCCTGAGTGAGGAAAAAGCTTGAAATGTTGGAAGAACCACAGGCCAGCGAATTTGCCGGAGCATAGAAAGCAATGGGTCGTGTCAGCTCCAGAGATGGGGCACAGGGGGAAAGTGAGAGCCAGGACTGCAGGATTCTGCAGGCCTTGGTAAGGACTTTGGACTCTATTTTATGTGCGATGGGAAGCTGTTGCCAGACTCTGAACCCTAGGTCTGGTTGCCGCTGTTTGCCTGGCTGAGTTTTTCAGCATTACCTACATTCAGACTCCTGTTTGCTTTTCAGGACACCTACATCACTCTTTACCTGACCTCCTGTGGGGCTACCCGCTGCCCCTTTGTCTGACATGTCACCACTCTCCCCCGCTGTTGCCTCTTTCTCTTCCAGCTGGGTCTCTTCCCCCCCTTCTACAAACAGGTCTGTGTCCAGGTTCTAGGCCTTCCCCTCCACCACAGCCTCAGCAGGAAACTAACCCTCCTACCTTGCCTGCTGTCACTCCGCTGCTGGGCAGAGGCCCCTCCACAACTCTGCCATGGAACCAGAAGAACCACAGAGCCTCAGGTTCTGCAGAAATACACAAGTTATTTTTTTAAATATTTAAAAAATATTTTTGCCCTGGCTGATGTGGTTCACTGGATTGAGTGCCAGCCTGTGAACCAAAAGGTCACTGGTTCGATTCCCAGTCAGGGCACTTGCCTGGGATGTGGGCCAGGTCCCCAGTAGGGGGCGTGTGAGAGGCAACCGATCAATGTATCTCTCACGTGTCAGACATTTCTCTCCCTCTTTTTCTCCTTCCTTTCCCCTCCCTCTAAATGTAAATAAATAAAATCTTTAAAACAAAATTTTAGAGTGTCTTGTGAAAAGAGATTGTTTATCGATAGTGCAAGGGTTTCGTTGTTTTTTTTCTTTTGGTTTGTTGTTTTTGTTTTTGCATGTGAAAAGCTTCAGTGTCAGAATAAAATAAAGTCTGATTTTTTGCTCCCACCACATTTCCCCCTGAAGCATACTGAATACTGGCATATTTAAAGAGATGTAAAAAAAAAAATTCATTAGTAATGCAAATTGGAGTTCCGTGGTATATCTGAATTCTGATTTGTAAATACATTGGGATAATACATTTTCTAGTTTATCTTTTACAGAAGTGAGTGATCCACTTCCTGCAGAATATTTTAAAACATTAATAGTCATATATCTCTCTTACTCATATGGCTGCTCTAAAGAACACATATCACTTACAGAGCATGAGGCAAAAATATACAAAACCACCAGACCAGTTTCTCTATACTTTGGGGGGGGGGGGTTGCTTTGGTTTAGTATAGTTTTCGTTCGAGTAAATCAGAACTAATACCCAGGGTTCTCACGGGAGGCTTCCAAAACAGCCTCCAGGGTGAGATGCACTTAAAAGCTTAAGGATTCAGCAAAAGGAAAAAATTCTTCTTATCACTCTCCCATTTCTGATTATCATTTTTGCACCTCCTAAACTTGAACATCTACATCTAAAAGAATAAGACAAAGTTGAGGTTCCCAGGCATATACAACTATCCCAACAAATAGGTATATCTTTCAGCCATTGTCTGCTCCTGAAAGAAGAACTAAGAAACCAGAGGAAAGGATCCAGCTGTCGGGCCCCAAACCATGCTCCTTACAAATATCCAAATATCCAAAGCACGCCCTCTACGGTGAGGCCAGTCTTCTGCTCCATCCCCTGCGAATTGACAAGGACTCGTTTCTGCTGGGCTTATTTCAATGTAAATGATAAACAAACAAGCAAGGGCCACTACCTGGCATTAGACAGTGCCAGGATGAAGTTACAACACACCCGCCCAAGATGTCCCACAGTTAGACAGCTGCCAGCACCACTTCCTATCTCCATTTGGGGGGGGGGGGCGAAAAAGTGCTCTCTCAGCATTCTGCACTCCCACATTTCCCGCCCCCCCCCGTGTGTCAAGTTCAGCTCTGCACTGCTTGGGGTGACCAAGTAGCAGTGACAGGTTCTGCACGTGGGGGGTGCTGCATGCCCAGGAGACAATGATTAAATGCAGGAAGAGAGAGCGTCCGCATCGCAGCACTCAAAATACTAAGAGCAATACTGCTTGCATTTGAATCTGTTAATCGGGGATATTTTTAGATGGGAACAGTAGCCAAACTCCTAAAACCTATGGGAATATGAACCCAATACTAAATGGATCAGGACACCATAAATGGCCAACTCAGCGAAATGTTATTCACCAAGGTGGCCTTTCGCTTCCACTTGTGCTCACTTTTTAATCTTATATGTGGAGTAGCTATTGCCTGTGGATTTAAAATAAAGACATATTCATAACACAATACAGAAATGACAGTACCTGAAGAGTTGTCTTTGTCATCCTGAATGGTTTTGTGGTTATTAACCTAAGATACAGGTAGGGCATTTTAATAGGGTTGTAAAACCGTGTGGTCTTTACGAATGATTATCATCAGCTGACGGATGCCTGCTGCTAAGAGTGTGTATATGGGGGTGGGGAAATGCCAGATGATCCTCTGAGCTTAAATTTGTTTAAATAAAGCACACTTTGGAGTTGGTGTTTGAGAGGAAAACATTCTATTCTCTTCTTCCACTACAAAGACTTGCTAATGTTTGGGTGCCCTCCTAAATGTCTCATTACCAGGCGGGTTGGTTTGGTGGACACTAACATGATACGGTTCAATCTGACCCCGCAGAGACAAGCTCTGGCAACGGCACTGTTTGGGGTCGGAGAGACTCATGCTGTTTTTACCCCTGTACGATTCAGGTTTACCAGCCAGTACCGGAAGTTTTCACTAAGTAACTGGCGGTGCTTCGTAGTTCGTCCATTTTACCAAAATAAATAAAATCTATTTATAAATGCCAGCATGGTACCAACAGAAGGTTGGCAAATCATACTGAATTGCATTGATCATTTAAGATTGTTTAGTTACACAAATACAAGTCAGGGTACGTAGAAGAAAATTTTAATTATTCCTGATAACTGAACCAGAGGCAGGAACTGTGTGTGCACATGTGTGTATATGCACGTGTACAAAAGCATATAACTAATCATATTTCGTTTACCATGTATGTCTTAGCCATTTCATAAAGAGGTGAGATCTCTCTGACTAGAAAACAATTCAAGTGTTCTGGCACTTCGTCTACAGATAGAATTTCTACAGTAAGGGAATTCTGGTCTCCGGGGCAGGGGTTAGATGTAGGTTAAATTGATATATATTTATTTCAACCTATAGCTAATATAAAATACATTTTTATTTTTTTCCTAGGTTAAAAGTAATAGGAAGGCCCTATAAAGCTGACCGAAGTAATCCAAATGCATTAGTAACAAAAACTATAAGGAATACCAACAAATCAATCAGAAAAAGACAAATCAAGTAAGAAAACCGGCAAAAGATATGACCCAGCACTTCAGAATGTGGTGAATCCAAATAATGGATACATGTATTATGTAATAATTATCTCCTTTTGTAATCAGGAAAATAAATATTAAAACCACAATGCCATATGATTTTATAACAACTAGATTAGCAAATTTTATAAAGTTTAACAATATCAAGTGTTGACCAGGATATACAGGAATCAGAAAATTCACATGTACCTAGTGGGTATATATATTTATTTTACCGCCTGAAGAAAATAATTAGATATAATCTAGTTAAACTGAAGCTGTGAATTATTTATAACTCAAAAATTTCCCTGAAATTCTCACACCTTTACCCAAAGACACAAATATAAAAATGTTCATAGAAATATTGTTTGTAACAACAACAAGTGGAAAGAAAGCAATGGAATGCTAAACAGCATTGATGCTGAGTGAATTTTGGCAATACAGAGCAATATGAAACATAAAATTACAGGAACGTTATAGCGAGAAGGAATAAAGTCCCAGAATATCTATAAAGTAATTCCATTGATATCGAGTTCAAAACAGGCAAAATTAACTTCTGGTTACTGGAGGTCATTGACATTATTAACCTTTTTTTAAAGAAAAGTACAGAAAGTAGCCTTGAGCTTGGTAGCATTCTAGTTATCCATCTTCAGTGATGTCCAGAGCACCTGCGAGATGCTTATCTGTTTATATGCCTTTAGAGTTTCTATATTGTCCCCTGCAGTTTAGAAAGCACCTTTACATTAAGTTTCCCTCTGTGATCCTCACACATACCTCTTCACAGATGAGTAAAAAACAAGGCTCAGAAAGGTTATGTGAAGTTCTCAAGTTCACACAGCCATCAGAGTGGCAGAGTATGACTTCCGACTCTGTTTTTTATCTTCTCTGAAGTCCATTCTTCCACACTCCCTGAAAGTGAGCTTGAGCAAAGGATTTTTCTCATCTACAAATAGGAGATGAGGCCCACAGACTGGAATGCAGAGGGAGTCCCATTTCACTTCCAACACCACTGGGTCTGGAGACCAGCTAGTTCTAGTCTGAGCTGGGTGAGTGAATCTAACCCGGTAGCGAATGGAGATGAAGGCCACACTCTGATCCAGGGACGCCCCAAGAAGAATCCTTAGACCAGAGCAGGCTGGGGATGTTTTCAGTTAAAAACCAGTGCTTGAGAGCAGCATTTCCAGGGGCTGTTTGTTCCTTTCCTACTTCAAAGAAACAAAAATGCAAATCATGACAATAATTTACCTCCCAGGCCCAAAGACAAGTGTCCAGTTGTTTTCTGGATGTTTTGGGTCTCTTGGAGGCAAGAAGGATCTTGGGATTTTCAAAATAATTAGTGGGTGTTGCTTAATTGTTCAGGATTAATTTATGGCATGGGATAGGATTAAAAAAAATGTTCAGGGGAACTACATTACACTGACAATGGCTTTTCTTTTTCCTAAACAAAAGTCTACTTTCTTTGGTATCACCTTTTCTCTGTATACCTGCACCATTCTGATCTATACCCATTATCCTGGCGTAATGATGAATGATGTCCGCCTTTCACAAACAGAGTCCCAACTGGCACGATAAATTATCTAATCACACTACTTGTCCAAGACTATCATTTATGCATGTGTTCATTTCATTCAATAAACATCTATTGACACCTACTATGTGCCTGATTCTATGTAATAGGTCAGGAAGACAAAATTGACTAAGCCTCTGCAAGATGTTTACAGCCTAAGACAAACCCATAGTCCAAGGATGGATCAATGAATTGATTTCATCATCCAGTCATTGATGGAACAGATGTCCTTCAACAAATATTTATTGAGTATCTCCATCTAAAGGCTGAGAAAACAATGGTGTTCAGATAAAAGTGGTTCTTTCTTGGAATTTCTAAGCTTATAGTTTAGTGGAAAAGATAGATAATTACTGGATTGACCAAAAAGTCCATTTAGTCTTTTCTGTAAAATGAAGGACGCATTTTTCATTTTTACCAACAACTTTATTGATTTAGATATTTTGAGTATGTTGGCTATCTTCTACATGGTATAGCATTGATTTTTCTCAATTAATGTCTCAATTTGGTCGCTACCAACTTCAGCTGGTCTACACAACCATGGAGCATCGTCCAGTGAGAAATCTCCAGCATAAAACTTTGCAAACACTTTTGACACATTCAGTCAGTCACAGCACCTTCTCCGTGCACTGCACAAATCTTTTATTTCATTTGTTGTGTTTTTACCTTTCTTGAAATAATAAAGCATAATATGCTGAAAATGTGTATTTTCTTCCAACTTCAATATTACAATGACCACACAAAAACTCACCAATTTTTTTTTAATGCATGCTGATAGGACAGCTGTCACAATACACTCTAACAAAGTTGTTTTGAATGAAGTTAAAGACAACTAAGCACCACTACAGCCATCTGACAGGGGGGAAAAACAAAGTTTTTGGCCAACCCATACACAAAAGAAACTAGAGATGTGAAAGTGGGAATGTTTACAGGTGGTATTCTACAAACATCATTGATGAGGTGATGGCAGAATTCTCCTTTGGGGGAATATTGCTCTTGCATTTGGAAATAGTCTTTAAAGTGCTCCTTGCCTGGTTTTAAAGGAAGAAATTTGAAAAAGAGAAGCTAATTTGCTCTGTAGTGTACCAACACACAAGGGATGTCTTTAAGTTCATGGATTTATTCTTTAAATATATTCGACAAATAGTTTCTGAGCATCAGTTTCTAGGTACAGAATAGTGAAGAATGCAATAAAAATCTTGGTCCTTAAGGAGCTTACTCTCTTGTGCAAGGGTTTAAACTACCTGGCCCATTAACATCTAAAGGGTCTAGATTTATTCTTTCATTCATCCTTTTATTCCATTACTCAACAAGGTAGCCAAATATTAGGTAAAGTAACCAATGAAAAATGTTGGGGAGGGTTATGTTTGATAACCAATTATTAGTTTTTCTTTTTGTCCCTTCTTGAAGCACCTCAAGTTACCTTCAGGTCCTCACTAAGGGTCCAGAGCTAGTTCTAGAGTTTCATCTGGACGAGAGGTGACATATGGCAACAAAGATGGAAAAGAATTAAAGAACCATAAACCAATTATGATACAAAGCAATAGAGAATGCACAAATTTCCTGTCTCGTGCTAAGCAAAACATAAGCAGCCATGGGTAAATGAATGCACATTTCTTAAGGTTTAGTTTATTTGTATGTATTTTTTTGTACACACAGGTATTACATAGTGGCACAAACCATGGGTTTTGGGGTCAGGAAGACCTGTGTTCCAAATGTGACTCCACCACCAGTTAACTATGTGACTTTGCGTGAATTATTTTGCATCACTGAGTACAGTTCCTGCAGCTATACAATGGGGGAAAGAGTCCTAAATATGGGCTCTAACAGTGTCCTTGCCGTCCTAATGGTGGCATCCTAACCGTGAGGATTAAATAATAAAGAACTTGGAAAAGCACCTTGCTATTCAAAGAGCTCTATAAATGTGAGCTATAATCACAACTACACACACACACACACACACACACACAGTAAATTATTTCTGAAGACTGTCTTTAAGTTTATCCCATATATTACCAGAATATAATTTTTGAAATTCTTATATGTCAGCATATAAAAAAAGTGTGCCCCAAAATATATCTCCATAATAATTATAGTTTTACAGTGCTTGAGATTATTGATATTGTATTTCAAGCAGGTGAGCTGGGCAAAGTGTGAGGAGTTGTTATGGAAGAAACACAGACGTGAGCAGTGTAATTAAAACCTAGACTGTGCAATCCTTGGTTTTTTCACAAACAAAAAAAAAAAGTGATTAGAAGGTAAAATCTCATTCTTATTCCTTTCCCAGGTCCAGCCTTTAATCCACTAGGTCTCATTAGCCTGCCTTTGCATGGAGATGAGCAGGTTTTGCATTGCAAAGCAGTCATTGTACCGCAAAAGGTGAAATCTTCTCATCTTCTCACTTCCTGAGCTCGACACCCTCCTTTCTCTTTCCACCTTGCTGGATCCTAAATTTAGTCGGGGATCTAGCCCACTTTTTTGTAAATCTCACATATTCCTAGACATTGCACTTATGAATAAATACCTATACAGTGACTCTTGTAAAAGAAACAATGGGAGCCTCTGACCAGGTGTGAGAAAAGGGAGGGGAATAATCAATCAGCCACCACATTTTCCCCAAGTCCATAGCTCCTTCTCACTTTACTGCGATATTCTGAGAAACAAATAATCACCAGTCCCAGGGACTGGATCTAGGAAACAATTTATTACGGTCATTAGTGGGAGATGTAGTCCAGGCAGCTCAGCTGCTTCAGTGGAGTGGGGGAGGGGTACTTTCCTTTCCTGTGAGCCGTATTTTTAAAGTGTTATTTGCATTTTATGCTGGGTTTTTTTAAATCAGAATAGTTTTCTCTTGACTGTGTAATAGATGTCAAAAATGAGAAACCAAATCCTTCTTCCTAGTCAATATTTAGGTCAGAAGTGTCTACTGAGCCCCTCATCACAGGATCATGAAAAAAAACAAGCAAAGGGTTCTGGGCGGGGAGGACTTTAGAGACGTCCTCAACTCCCTCCCTTATCATGATTTTCACGGGGTTTGGTTGCTGTTGATAGTTCTTTTTGTTGTTTTGTTTTATTGGTTTTTTTGTTCTCGTGTTAGTCTGAACACTTAGTCTGTACTAGGCATTGTGTGCTAAGCACTTTCCATGGCTTATCTCTTTATACACCAAAAAATCCACAAGTCTACTGCTGTTAGACTTATTTTATAGAAAACTGAGGCTTGGAGATATGGAGTAACTTGCTTAGGGTCAGAGAACCAGTAAATGATGCCTTTGGGACTTTAACCCAGAACCAAGCAACTCCAGAGCCTGCCCTCGTAACAAGGATGCCGAGGGCTGCCTTTAAACCCTCATGTATGACAAAACAAACCACCAAACTCTTGTTCTCTCATAGGCAAGATTGCACTGTTATTTTTTATGTTTTAAAACTGAGGTCCAGAGACTCAAGTTAATGAAGCCAAGGCCTTGAATGCACCCAGTGGCACTGTCAGGACAGAACGCAAGACTCCCTCTTGAACCACACGCTCTAACTGGGACCATCTGTAAGTCATTTAAGTGACATGGCTTCCCCCTACTTTAGAAGGGACTCACTGCCTCAGGCGGTCATGCGCTTTGCATCCCCCTACCTTTCTGAGCCTTCCACCTCATTTCCCTTTGTGGAGTCTCTTCTTTTGCCCACCCCCCACCAATGTTGATGTTCCCTGGGGTTCCCCATCTTCGGCCCCTGTGCGTTTCCCTCTTCTCACCAAGTCTGCCCCATTCCCATGAGTGCAGTTGTCACTGACAAATCATTTCCAAATTTCTAACTTTTACTTGAACTGTCTCAAGCTCCAAACCCAAGTACACAACATCCCCTTCTGGATGGCGCAGAAGCACCTAAACTGACGGTGTCTCATATTAAGTACATCATTCCTGCTAACCCATGACGGTGTCTCATATTAAGTACATCATTCCTGCTAACCCACTCTCCCCTCCTCAGTCCCATCCCCAGTCATTCCACTGGGTGCTCAGAACCCACCAGTGAACAGGTCCACAAGTCCTGTTGATTTTTATCTCCTAAAATAGCTTCTCATTTTGTCCCTTACATTCCATTGCATTTATTGGTTTAAAACTTCATCATCTGTCATGAATAGATGTCATAGTAGACTTCCTGCTTCATTTCCAATCTTTCTTTCTACTTGAGCTCCAGGGTGATATTTCTAAACAAACTGATGACATTACTTCCCTGCTTAAAATCATTCATTGATTCTGTATCACTGACTAGGAGGGGAAAAAAATCACACTGTATTCTACATCACGGCCCACAAGGATCCCCATGGTCAGAAATTTGGGGAATACTCTAGCCTCAGCCCCCCCACTCCCAATTCACGCAGTATTCTAGAAATCCCAAACTTGTGGTTCCACAAAGCTATTTTATGTTTTGTGCCTTTTCTGGGCTCTCGTAGAAATACCTTTCCTCTCATTTTAGAGCACTGCTAATCAGCATTTAAAACAGACCTCATATGTCATCTCTTCCACCCACACATCCTCTTCTGGTAGCCTCTGGTCCTGATATAGATAATGCTTCTTGTGCATCTTTGTTCCTTAGACACCCACTGCTGCATTTCCCACAGTGCATGGTGATTATTTGTATAGGTGTCTGCCTAGCCCTGTAGACAATGAGTGCCTTCAGGTGTAAAGCACATGTACAGCTTCTAGACGTTATACCTACTCAGACGTGCTCCTGCTCATTCAGATCTCCCACATACTCCCAGGCTTCACATGTGCTTGCTCAGAGGTTCTCACAAACAAGTTTAGGTTCACTTTACACACATCATTCAAATATTACCTGTGCCTGTATAGATGTCACAATGCTTGTTCAAGTGACACATATGTCCCTTAAATGTTACCTGTGTTCATTTAGATATTAACTTAGGTGTTACACATACTTAAAACAGTGGTTCACAAAACGTGGTTCCCAGACCAGCAGCACCAGCATCACCAGAATACATATGCTTGGGCCTGACCCGAGACCTCCTGATTCAGAATCTCTGGGCATGAGTCCCCAGCAATGTGTTTTAATACATCCTGGAGGTGATTGTGGTGCATGCTCAAGTGTGAGATCCACAGACACAGATGCTACACATCCTCATTCAGGTGATCTACCTGCCTGTGCAGGTCATGTCCTTACTACTGTAGATGATACTGATGTTTAGTAAACTGTTACACATTAGCTTTAAAAAGACATATCACTTAGTAAACAGCTCAAACATCACACACTAATATTCAGATCGTGCTTGTGCTCATTCAAAAGTCACACTCGAGACATCGTAAGCCCCCATCAGACGGTACACATGCACGCTGGATGACACATGTTCAGTGTGTTGTTACACATGTTTATATAAATCTTACATATGTTAAACTGTTCACTTTGACCTTCTATAGTCAGAGGTTTAGATGTCTCCTTTTTCACAAAATACACATGTTCACTCGGGTCTTACACATATCCATACACATTTCACAGCACACACACACGCTTCACAAACCAATCCTGATGTGAACTGTGCTTATTCAGATCGCAGTGCTCGATGGGATTATTCAGCCGTACGTCACTCACTCAGATACTGCCTTCCGTGCCCTGTAGGCACTGCCAACCAACCCACACTAGAAGTGAAGGTCATCTATTATTCTGGCCATGTTCCATCTTGATCACGAAATTTTTTAGGAAGTTTCTTCTTCACTTGGTCTTCTGTGGCATCTGGCCTCTCAGGTGCTGTTGGCGTGTTACCTCCTTTGCAGAATGTGCTGAGTCACCAGTTGCCTAACTGCTTTTTGTGATCTTCAGAGTAGCCCAGTCACATCATTGTTTATGCAGAATTTATATCAGTTTGCCATACTCAAATACCCTCATCTACCTGGGGAAAGTTGTCCCAGACATTGTAAGCCTTTCATTGGGTTTGAATGTGCTTTTAACCACATCTTCTGTCATCTGTGGGTGATAGGGAGCCATTGAGGGCTTTTGAGCAGGAGAATGACTCAAATTGCTTTATCTTGTGGGAGCATCTCTCTGGCTACAGTGTGAACAATATCTGAAGGAAGGCAAGGAAGGAAAGAGGGAGCCCTGCTGGAATTGCCCTCTGGCTACAATTCAGATGGAAGATGACGATGCTTCTGGATTAAGCAGTAGCAGGAGATGAAGATAGGAGGACAATAGTGTCACTTGAACAAGGGTTGGGGAGACAGAGAGGTATGTACTATCACACTGTCAAAAAAAAAAAGACCCCTCAAGTTTTACATTAAGTATCCCAAAGGGGCTGCAAACAAAAATGTGCACACTCCCACAGGGCCACCCCTTTGGAGAAGCACCCAGAAACACTGGCGGTGAGTCACAGCTACCCAGTCAGTCATGCATTCTGGGGCTTTGACTGCTTCTGTGGGATGATAAAGCAGCGCAGTTGATCTAATGAAAAGATAGTCACAATCCCCATTTCATTTAGCAAAGATGATAGAAGCAGCTGCCATCGTGATGGACTTACATGTCAATTGAGTCGATAAATGGAAATTCTAAAGTTAAAGCAGAAGGACCCAGATCAAGTGCTAAATTGGTCACTGGCGATGGTGTATTTGCTGGATGCATCAAAAATTGACAGGAAACTATTTATATGCCCTCTGAGTGGACAAAAGCTTGACATCCTGAATTTCAAAGCTCTATTATAGCTGCCACAACCAAAATATTCAGTTAAAAATGTCAGGGTTACATATTAAGTGGGCACTCAATGGAGTGAATAAATAAATGAATGGATTGCTCTGAAATATTAAATCTAGCTTTCAAGATTCCCTGGCGATTACATTATGGTTCACATTTTCTACATGGGTTTGGTGATGGCATATTAATAACAGAGTGTTGATTAATGGATCAGTATTAACGTGAGAGGAAGTTTTAGTGGCATTCCCAGGTTTCTGTGCATAGCTCAACCCTGTTCAACATTTCTGTCTAGCATGGATGAAAGCACAACTGTCACTCATTTAAATGACTGAAGGCTGGTGACTTCCCTCTCTCCGCTCTGGGATGATCAGGGCAGGCCTGATCTTTAAGAGGAAAATGAGAAATATAGATCACTTCGTTGCTTTCTATTTGGGGGAAACTACATAGAGAAAGGGAAGGGGACGTGAGGAGAGAAAGGGAAGAGGAAAGGGCAGAGGGAAACAAAAGGATGAAGGGAACAGGGAGCAGGAGAAAGGAAGAAAATAAAAGGAGTAGAAAACAGGAGAAGGGAGTGAGGAATGAAGGAAAGAAGGAAAAATGGGAGGAAGAAAGGATGGCGGGGGGTGGGGAAAAAGGAAGGTGATAGGGAGAAAAACAAGAGAAGAGCCACAAAACACAGTGTGATGATTGTTGAAAGGAATGGAACCTGGAAAAGGGTCCTGGGCAAGTCTTACCTGCCTTTAAATACTTGAAGGGGGTCATGTAAAAGAAAATCATTTTATTTTGTATTGATACAGAGGGCTGGGCTCAGATGAGATAAATGGAGGGAATTTAAGAAGATGGTTGTTGGTTTGATAAATGCAGAGTTTTCAAACATTCAGAGCTATTGGAAAATATAATGTATGGACATGTCATAAGCTGCCAGTGCCTGGTATGGAAATTGGTCCTGATGATCTAAGGATCTTACATTGCTATTTTAATATAGACAAGAAAACACTTTCTATGCTTATGCATTTATAAGTTACCTAAATTTGCATAATGAAGAGTGGAAGAAAGGAGGAAAGGAAAGAAAAGAAACTTAGAGGATAATAAGAGAGGAATTCATTCCATTCATTCATTCAATCACTCACATTCATTCATTCATTCTTTTCATCCAACAAATATTTATTTGTGGCTAGATGTAGATATACTGATGAATCAAAATAGGTAGTTTTTGTTCTCATGGAACCTATTAGTGAGGCAAATATTAACTAAATATCTCCTCTAAATTAATGCAAAAATACTGAGATAATGCTCTGTGTGTGTTTTTCTTAAAATATAACAGGAAAGCCTGACTGGGAGAGGGATGGGGTACGTTTTAGTCAGCTTGGACTGTCCTAATAAAATACCATAGGCTAGGTGACTTAAACAACAGAGATGTGTTTCTCACAGCTCTGAAGGCTCAGAAGTCCATGATCAAAGTGCCAGCCAATTCAAGTGTCTGCTGAGACCCCTCTCCCTGGTTGTAGATGGCTGCCTTGTGACTGTTACTTAGTCTCCCCATGAAGAACAGAGAGCTCTAAACCTCTTTTTCTTCTTATAAAGACATGAACCCCGTCATGGGAGCCCTACCCTCATGAACTCCATCTAAATCTAATTACCTCGCAAAGGCCCAGTCTTCACCAACCATCACATGAGAGTTCAGTGCTTCACCATATGAATTTTGGGGGGAAGGACACAAACATTCAATCCATAATGGGGAGAGTCGAGGAAAATTTCCCTGCAGAAGTGAGCCCAGGGCTGAGATCTGGAGGATCAGTATGTACATGAGAATTTATTGCAGATAGAAAAGTGCACAATGGACAATGTTTCTGCAGCACAAGGGGACAGGGGCCCTGGCAGCACGGAGAGTCCAGTGTGTGTGCATCTCACACAACCAGAGTGAGAGAGAGGCAGGATGAACCTCAACGGGCTGAACCAAGCAGAGCCATTTTATTTGATCAAGGGTTTAAACCATACTGATTCTTTCTTTCTCTAACTCAATGAATTAATAGTGAGAATGTACTATGTATGTCAAGCATATATAGTACACTAAACCAGGCACTAAAAATACTCCAGGCCTAGTAAGCAAAGTATGACTCCTGGTCTTCATGAAACTCCGAGTCAAGAAGGTTAGAGAAATAGCAAAACAAAGAAAAATCACCATGCAAAAATAGTAAATGCTGATATAGGGCAGTAAGGAAAGCCTATTCTGGAGGATGAGGATCAGCAAAGGCTTCCTAAAGAAAGTGAAATGTTAATGAAGCCTGAAAGAAGACTTTAGCAAAGTAAAAATTAAAGCTAAACATATTCTAGTTATAAGGAGCAGGTATGCAGTCCAGAGGTAAGACAGGGTAGTACATTGTGTTGGAGAAGATGAAAGTTCAGAAGCAGCTAAAATAAAGGGTACAAGGAGACTGTGCTAAGGTGAAGCTGGTTCATAAGCAAGGGACCCATCGTGAAGGGATCCATCTCCACATTATAAAATGCACCCAGAAGGAAGGGATTGTGTAGAGTAGATTGGGAAGGGAAAATTAAAGACTGGGAGGCCAGTAAGGAGATTGTTAGCATAATTCGGGTGAGAGTTGACCAGATCTACATTATATCCTAGACAACAAAGGAAAAAGGAATTGGAGGGGGTGGAGACATATTTAGAAGGTAGAAGCCAACATACCTAGCATCTGATTAGCTAAGTAAGGTGTGGTAGGCAGAATAACATCCACCCAAAGATGTCCCTGGAACTTGTGGATAAGGTAGGCCATATGGCAAAGGGAAATTAAGGTTGCAGATAGAATTAGGTTGCTAATCAGATGACCTTAAATATGGAGACTGTCCTAGATTGCCTGGGTAGGTCCAAAGGAATCATGAGGGTCCTTAAAAGTGGAAGAGGAAGGCAGGAGAGAGAACCAGACGTATCAGTAAAAGGACTCACTCTGACCTCGCTGGCTTTGAACGTGGAAGAAAGACACAGTCCCTGTGGGTTTTGAATGTTCATCATTTGGAATTACCTCAAGGTGTCAAAATATTTGTTCCATTAGCTGATTACTAACATTTGGGGGATCAGCCATCCAGCTCAGCAAATTCAAACAGCTCTTTTGTGTTCCTACCATGACTTTGGTATAAAAGTTGTAATTTCAGTGTAAAGAAATTTCTGGAGAAGGAATAATAAAAAGGCTAAGCAGGTTGAAAATGTTTGATTACTATAAGACAAGTGACAGAAAATACTGCAACCATTTCCCAATGTAATTTCCTTGCTGTAATTTCCTCAGAGCATCTTACAGCACCGCAAAATGTCTTTTTGCTCATGTGGATCTCAGCAATGGAAAACTGTCACTGATCACTTCAGATGATCCGATGTGATCGTTGTGAAAATTAGCAGTTAGCTCACGGTTATAGAACAAAATGCTGTGTTTTATAGAAAAAAAGGGAAATGAAACCCAGAGGTGGACATTTGGGCTATTTTCACTTTTTATTCTATCTTCCCGGTCACTTCATTCGCCTACCATATGGCCTATCTGACTCCTGCAAATGGAGAGCAGACAGCAATTTCATAGACAAATAAGTCTGTACTGGTCCTTAAAGTCACCTTCTTTAACTGGCCGCACCTGCTATATTCTAGCAGCAGTTCCTTGCCATCTCTAAATGCTATTAGTCATTCCCATGGGGCGTGGGGTGGTGGCATTGAAGGCAAGGGACACTTAGGTGCTTCTGCTCACATTCCACACTTGATCAGGAGAATCCTCTTCTAATACTTGAAAAGGCCTACTCATGTTTACTCGTTCAGTGTTGACAAGGCCTCCACCATGAGCTGCTCTCTCTTGCTTATCCGGGCATTTCAGGGGCAGAGAGGAATCTGGTGCCTGATATTGATGAGTCAAATTTCAGATTACAGGAGTGACAAGTTATTTCATCTGTGGAAGAATCACTTGCCTCTGAGAACAATAACTAGACAATTCTGATGTAAACAGGACCAAAGAGTTACTCTCGCTTTGAGAATAGAGTCGGTGTTAATTATTCCCCTCCCTACTTCCCAGACAATCAAGTATGTTAAGACCTTAGAGAATTATTTATATAAAGTGCATTGACACTCCACATTGGTGTAAATGTGGTTTCCTGTTCATTATACCACATTTTCTGAGAACAAAGAACAAGTAAATTCAAGCCAGTCTTAAGTTGATTTTAGAGGGCCACTGAAGTGAGACCTAGAACAAGAAAGCCAGAATAAAAAAAGTGAAACCTGGAGTAAAACAAATATTTAGCCTTGATTTACACGCAGCACTTCTTTTGATAGAAATAGACGTGACTTTTTAATCTTTTTTTTTCTCATGCTTTGTGATTACTAGGTTCCCTGAGTAGCACATATGTATGTATGAGGAGACTTTCAGTGGGAAAATGAAGACAAAGATAAAGACTAGCAAAATGAATAAACATAAAACAGGCATTATTAAAATACATTTTCAACTACAAATTCGCTTTCTTAAATGAAGACAGTATCAGTGAGACTGCTTCCTAGTTATTTGTTTTTTAATTTGGGGAAGCCCTAATGCTCATCAGATAATAGGTAGATTAGTCATCAAAGCCTCTGAACACCCTGGGTGTAGACTTTTGTGTGTGCTAAGTAGTCCCAGGAGGACTGTGGGAACCTGCTTGTGGGTCTGTGGCTACTGGCCTATTGTGTATGACTTTGTCCGAAGAATATGAGGGCTGCTACATGCTTTTGTTCTGTGATATGTCTCAAACCTATCAAACTTCTGATAACAAAAACAAACCTTGGGTCAGAGTCTAAGATTTCTATGACATAGTGTGGTTGACATAGGAACGCAAAGGCCAGATCACCCGTCAAGGAAAGACTCATTGCCCAAGTGATCTGCACACAGCCTTGAGATCACAGTACCTTCAGTGACCCGTCTGCTGCAGAGAGCTACCTGGCTCCGGGGCACACCCTTCATGGAGCTGCCCACATCTGGTTACCGAGCAACTCGGGGCAAAAAGATCCAGCCATTTGACCCATACTAGGACACCTTCATGGGAAATTGTTCCAGAGCTCTCTGTGGGATTGGCTGAAACTTTGTCAGACATGCATGTCAGTTTGACTTCCTCTACCCAATCTTGCTTTTGCCAGTTCTTTCACAGGTGTCGATCTTAATAAAACTCTTGCATTACAGATTCTGTTTTACTGCCTGCTTCCAGGGAACTTAAGTGGTGACATAGGTTGAGTATACAAAAGTAAGTGTTCTCAAATGTTCAAGGAAGCTCCATTTAAAACAGACAATATACCTTAATAGATTAAAAGACAAAAGCCACAAGATCAGCTTTTCAAAGTAAAATGACACCCTTTCATATTGAAGATACTCAGCAAAATAGAAATAGAAGCAAACTTCCTCCAAAGGTATCTATCTATAAAACATTCATACTACCATCATGCTCAATGGTAACAGACTGAATGTTTCACCCCTAAAATCAGGAACAAGACAAAGATGACCACTCTCACTACTTCTATTCAACATTGTACTGGA
>VMDR010011183.1:14735-29184 GCA_007922815.1 Macrotus californicus | reverse complement strand
TATTTGGTCAAGAATCTGGTAGCTTCAAAAGGATGCTACAATTTTACAAATTAAATTACTGCTTATCAAAGCTAACTTTCTAGAAATTCTTGCTAAAGCCATGTTATTTTTTTCCACTCTGAACCTGAAAAATCTTTTTCATTTTCTGGTATAATATCTGGTACACTTGAATACTTAAGTCAGAACCCCATATTCTAACAGTAACTTCCCTGAAAGATAACAAATCCTTGTTAAATTAATGGGTTACACTGTACTTTTAAATTAATCTGTATGACTCTGTGTCATAAGTTGGGTTCTCCAGTAGAGTCTGGGGATACATATGCTTGTTATGTAAAAGACAATATGTTTATTAGGTGAAAGGAAGCAGAAGGGAGCAGGGCTGGACGTAGGATGTCAAGCTGCAATGCAGGCCAACAAATCCTTGGCCAACCTGGGCCAGAGTCACCTGGCATTGGGCAGAAATGACCAGGCCTTTACACCCTAGCTTATGCAGTCACCAGATACAGGATGTCTGAGGAAAGGCTTGACCTCAGTCAAGGTCAGTCTCTGCAGCTGAGACACACCCTGGCGTGGCATTGCTAACAACTGAAAGCATTCTGGTAGCCATATTTCCTGGAGCTATGTAGCAAGTCCCCAAACTCTGTGTGACACATCCATCAGGAAGTTTTAATAAAAATCTTGAAAAATGACTACATTTCTCTCTCTCTCTCTCTCTCTCTCTCTCTCTCTCTCTCTCTCTCTCACACACACACACACACACACACACACACACAGAATGTATCTGATACATCTATTCTATAGGAATAACCTTATCAATCTGGCACAGATTTACAGAGTTGCTACTGTGACTGTACTATGAGAAACACCAAATGAGAAACCCAGCCGGTGCTCTCAGGAGACTGGCTGCTCACTCATCTTACACAGTGTCACAATGACAGATAAAAATGACCATCTTGCCCTTTAACCCTTTACAAGCTACCACTCAGTTCACGGTATTTTTACTCAGATGAAATCTGATTACATAAAAAAAAAATACTTAGTCCTTTCTCTTCTTCTAATAAATATTTTGTTGCTAATCATCTCTCTCTACTTCTTTCCCCCAGCATTGTTGACTTTCTATCTAGTTATCAGAATCAGATCTCTTTCCTCAATATATTTTCCCCAAATTCTAGCTAAAATATTCAACATTTTGTCTTTATTTGCTGTTTCTAATTTCCTTATTCAAGTAAAAAGGGTACAGAAATAGGAGGGGGAAAACAGAGAACCAATTCTATCTTCCAAATGTCCCTGACAGTGGCTGAAATGAAAGCTACTGAGATCCAAAGCTTTAAAATGAAATCACATATTCAAGAAAAAAAGGGAAAACACAAAGATGGAAAATTCTTACTCGGCAAATAACTGCCATGACAAATTAGTTTTTCCGTTCCCGAATTACACAATAGAAATGAGGCATGAGCATCTGTTGGGAATTTGTAACTGGACTTGTATCTGCCAGCAAGAAAGGAACAAGTTATTCACTTGAATTTGGATGTTCACATAAAACAATAAACTTCACTTTCTAAATAAGAGGTTTCTATTCATATACTGCACTTGAAGACACAAAGAACCTGCAAAATGGGCAATTTATACTTTCTTAATCATTAAGTTTTAAAATCAGAATTCTTTAGCATTGTTTATTTCCTCACACATACACTTACATTGTAAAAATGTTCTTGTTGTCTTTAAAACACTATCAAATATATGAGTGTGCCTTTACACAGTGTGTCAACATTCCACAATCATCAAAACAAATTATAGCAAAAAAAAACAGAAAACTAAAAAGACCATAACAAGAATATTTTCCATCAAGACAGGACACTCTAATAAAGGCACCTTCACATTTTAGACACTGCTGGCGTGACCAAAATTTTACTGATGGAACCATAATCTAATAATAGTTCAAACATCTTCAGTTCCAAGAGCCTTGTCATATTTAATCATTTCTGACAATTGATAAATAGCAAAAATTCACATACTTCACAACCATTAATATGAAAGAATATTTATTTACATAGTGGTATACACAATGACAAGCTCAAGCATTTGTTCATATTTAAACTTACTAAGAATGGATGAGATTCCAAAATGAACACATGCACCTACATTGTACTCTCTGTCATCTCCACTCACCAAAATTTAGAAGCTTCAAAACAGCAAGTTTAGCATCACGAAACACACACAAGAAACAAACAAATGGATTGTTAACCTGACCACGGGGAAAGCGTAGACACAGTCCTAGTCATACAACAGAACAACCAAAAGGCCCAGGAGCCATCTTGGCACCAGGATGTGGGAAGGAATATATAGTCTCCATGTGAGGGTATAAAATATGAACAATTGTTGAAAGGCTTTTCTGTAACTATTTAATCCTTAGATCCCTTCCCTATCTGTTTACATAGATAATTGCCTGTCCAAAATGCAGAGAGTATAAAGCAGAGACTCTCTAAACTAGATGATCGATCAGTGAGGGAGAAGGATTACCACCCTAAAACAAGGAGTTTATGGGGGGCCCTGTTCCCCACTCTACTGCACAAGTCTGGCAGCTAGGCCTTCACAGAAGAAAGCAAGCTGGCAGCCTCACGGCACTGCAGGAAAGATGGATACTCATTCAAGGGTTTCTAAACAAGATGGTTTAGTCAGGTTCTGTGGTGAGATGCACGGTGAGCCAGCCACCCCACGCCCTGGGAGCTCCCAATCAGGTTGTTACGTACCGCTTTCAAGGATGACTAGACAACCAAGAACCACAGCTATCAAAAACCAAAGCCTATAATATTAAAGACAGAGAGCAAAGCAAACTGAAAGATAAAAAATAACTTGGCTGAAGCAGAGAATGCACTGTTAGAAAAGCTTCAAAAAGACTATTATTAATATTTCCAGTGAGGTAAGAAAAAATATTGCAACCTTGAAACAAGAAAAGGGTATTATAAAATGGAATATGTTGAGAACAAAAAAATTACCTTGAAAGAATAATAATAAAACTTAAAAATTTCAAAAAAATGAAACACAAAGTTGAGAAAATGTCCCTAAACATTCAGCTAAAGAAAAAAAATAATTAGAAAATAAGAGAGAAAACACAAGAAAATTGGAAGAGCAATCCAGGAGGTCTATATTTTACATAAAATAAAAAACCCAAAGAGAAAATACATAACAAAGGGAGGAAATCATAGCAAAATAACTTAAGGCCAATTTTTGGAACAGAAGGAATGCCGGCTGGCACAGCCGCTGTGGAGATGCCTCAAACAATTAAAAACGGATCTGCCTTTTGACCCAGCGATCCCACTTCTGGGAATATATCTGAAGGAACCCAAAACACTAAATTGAAAGAACATAAGCACCCCTATGTTCATTGCAGCTTCATTTATAATCACTAAGATATGGAAACAGCCCAAGTGCCCATCAATAGAGTTGATAAAACAACTGTGGGACATTTACACAATGGAATTATACTTGTCCATAAAAAACAAGAAAATTTTACCCTTTGCAACAGTGTGGATGGACCTGGAGAACATTATGCTAAGTGAACTAAGCCAGTCAGAGAAAGAAAAATACCACATAATTTCACTCATATGTGGAATCTAATGAACAAACTGAACTAACAAGAAAAATGGGGACAGACTCATAGATGGAGAGCTGGGAGGGTGGGGAGGTCACGGGGGTGGAGGGATTGAGCAAAAAAGAAAAAGGACTCACGGACACGGACAACAGTGTGGTGACTGCTCGGGGAGGGGGTGTACGGGGGCTAAATGGTAATGGAAAAAGAATGCAAAAAAGATTAAATTTTCAAAAAAGATGTTCAACATCATTAGTTATGAGGAAAATGCAAAACAAATGACCATGGCAAACCACTAAACACTGTGATAAAAAAGACAGACAAGAACAAGTATTGGCAAGGGTGCGGAAAACCTGAAACCCCCACGCACTGCTGTTCAGATTTTAAAGTGGTGCATACACTTTAGAAAGCAGACTGTCAGTCCCACAAAAACTTAAAGATAGAGCCATCTGATGCCTCGGCACCCCAACTCAAGAGAACTGAGGACGGGTGTTCAGACAAACGCTTGCACACAGATGTTCACAGCGGCACTGTTTGCAGCAGCCAGGCAGTGAAAGCAACCTCAATGTCTATCACCTGATGAGCTGATAAACAAAGGTGGCACATCCATATCATAGAATATTATTCAGCCATAAGAAAGAAGAAAATACTGATATAAGCTAAAACAAGGATAGACTTCAAAAACATTATGCTAAGTGAAAGAAGCCTACCAGAAAAATAACATATTAATGACTCATTTATATGAAACATCCAGGCAAATCTATAGAGACATAAAAGCAAGGGCGTGCCAGGGTAGAGAATTTGAAGAGACGGCTAATAGATGTGGAGCTTCTGTTAGGATAATGAAATTTTCTAAAATCGGTTAGCAGTGACGGCTCCAAAACTCTGAATATACTAAAACCCACTGAATTACATACTTTAAAGGAGTACACTTTGATTTGTGAATTGAATCTCAATAAAATGGTTATATATCTTTAAAAGGGATGAAAGACATAAGTTTCCAGATTGAAAAGCTGCACCCAAAGAAAATAAAGCTGCACACTGATCTATTTCTTGCTTCATCATAAAATTTCAGAAGTCTGGAAATAGAAGTATCTTAATAGGAACAGGAGAAACTAGACAACAATGGAATGAGGCCATTGAAATTCTAATGGAATTATTTCCAACCAAGAATTCTATAACTAGCCAAAATGTCAATCAAGCATGAGCACAGAATAAAGATATTTTCAGAAATGCAATGTCTCAGCAACAGCAAAAAATCATCCACACACTCTTTCCCAAGAAGCTATTAGAAATTCAGTTCCCCCAAAAACAAAACGACTTGGGATGTTGGGAAAAAAAAAGATCTCCAGCCCAGGAGAGGGGGAGGGAATCCCAGGAAATCAGTGAAGGGGATGAACCCAGCAGAGGCTTGGGGAGGCCTTGAATTAATAACATAAATAAAAAATGGGAAATTGTTATTAATTTCAGGGGAACCTGGAGTTGAACTGAAGGGGAAAAGGAATCACAGTACACTACAGACCTAAGCTACAAACAAGATTTATATCAACATAATAGTGCAGGTACCGAATTTCTGATTTACTCAAAATGATGCCGATATTGAGAGGATAGGAGTTGGAAGGACAGGACAGGATGAGCTCACTTGTTTGAAAGTGGAAAATGAAAAAAGAGTCTGTTGAATTCTCAGTTTTGAACAGATGATGCCCAAAGGTGAATAATCAAGTGGCAATAAAAGAAAGCCTTCCTAGATACGCAGAAGAAATCCTAAAGAACGAGCTGAAAGGGTTGAAAGCTGAAAGGAAAAACTGCTGTTTTCCACAACAAACCACAGAACTGAATCTATGCCCGTGTGATGGATCACTTGCACAGAACAGTCAATTGTACCAGCAAAAACGAATGATGACGTGGGTTTACTGCCCCTTTGCAAAAGCATAAAACGCACAGTAAACTAAAACATGCCAGCCAAATATTCCTGAACTGCAGGACACAGTAAGGAGGAGAAGGAGGAGAAGGAGGAAAGAAAATCTGACACGGTCACTATAAGGATGTGCATCTATCAATTTACTAAATCTGAAAACTGGTGAAGCAGCGGACACCCTATTTTGTATGATATATAATAATGTAAACTTTCTCACTTAGAGAAATTTGCTAATGATTTTTTTCTCAAATTATTTAATGGCCTAGTCAAACATAAGGTAAAGGTAACTGGAATTTTTTATCACTTTCATCCTGATCTCAGGCACTTCCATCAGATGGCAACTTGAGTACCTTAGCTGGACTGCTTCTCTGATCTCTCCAAACTTACCATTGTTGTCAGTTTTATTACACTTAATGCGCCACTCTCCTGCCTCCACCTGCCCCCTGAGACGTGAGCAGTTTTTTAAAGGATTATTGTTTTCTTAAGAAATATGGAGATAATGCCTATGAGAAAAAACAACTAATTAATATGTAAAATACGTTCTTTCCTTTCAAAAGAAACTCTCTATTACTGTTCTTATGTTCCCTGTGATTTCCCTCTATCAATAATCCTTTTTTATTTGAGGGGAGGAAAGCTATTCTCTGCAAATAGCATACATCACAGCTCCTCCCCATTAAATGTCTGTAAGTTTAAATAATTTCTAAATTAAAGAAAGAAAAATAATAAAAATTGTAAAAGCCCATAAATGCATAGTGGACTCTTGTAAAAAAGGTCTCATCTTTAGTGAAATGTAGTCATAAAACTGTGTGTTTTTGTGAGTAATCCAATATTTACTATAGCAAAGTTAGAGATCTGACATGCTTCTGTCATAAATCATGTGAATTAAACTAATATTGAACTATGATTAAGACTTCCTAATAACCATCATTATACTCAGTGTTTTGAACTCTGCATCTGGTAGATTGCTTATCTCTCTTTTGTTTAGTTCTTTTTCTGGAATTTTGATCTGTTCTTTCATTTGGGCCATGTTTCTTTGTCTCCTAGTTTTGGCAGCCTCCCTGTGTTTGTTTCTGTGTATTAGGTACAACTGCTATGATTCCCTATCTTGGTAGCATGGCCTAGTGTAATAGGTGTCCTGGTGGGTCCAGTGGCACAGCCTCCCCTATCACCCAAGCTGGGTACTCTGATGTGCCCTTCCTGTTTGCTGAGTGCACCTTCCTCTTGTAGTTGAGCCTTGGTTGCTGTTGGCAGGGATTTACCCAGGCCAGTCAGCTGCAAGGACTGGCTGTGACCACTGAACACCAACACCACCCTCTGTGGAGGATCAGCTGTGCAGGAGCAGGGTGGTGGTACTCCTATGTGGTCTGTAGCTGTCCACTGGGTGTGCAGGCCCTGTGGCTTCTGGGTTGATGCAGACCAAGGTCAGTGCCCACCTGTGTTCTGCCTAGGCCACCCTGCATTAACTATAAAGCAATCTGAGATGGCTGCTACTTGTGCTAGACTTGGAGATTCCCAGGCAAAGTCAAGCTTTGAATCTAGGCTGACTGTTGCTAGTGTCAGTCCTGAAGCCCCTTAGCAAGAGATATGGGGGCTGGGGGCTTAATGAGGCCAGCTGTTGCTTATTTGATAGGATTTAGGAAGTTGTGGAACATGACCAAGACCAGCCATTCATATAAAAAAGTCACTGTTAACAGTTTGGGTGGCCCCATAAGCTGGGTGGGATGGAATCTCAGGAGATCTCCCAGGCAGGGCCAACAGAGTTAGCCAGGCTGATGGAGTCTCAGATATGGCACCCCTCTGCTGAATCTGCAGCTCTGTGGAAGGAGGACGCAGAAAAGGGACAGTAGCCTCTGCCTACCTTTCTGTCTCGGAGAAAGCTGTCCCCCAGCTCTTGCCTTCATGCCAGACACTTCAGCTCCTTCCTACCTGCCACCAGTGCCTTTCAAGCTACTACCTTGGTGCTGGAACTCAGAGGGAATGAGTCTGAGTAAGTCCATGTGTGGGTTCTTTAAGGGGAACTGCTTAGGACTCTAGAAGTTTCTTCCACTGACTCAATCCCCACTGGTGCTGGACTTTGCAGCCAGAAGTTATAGGGACTTATCTTCCTGGCACTATAACCCTGAGCTGTGGGGCCTGGTGTGGGCCTTCTCACTCCCAAGATATCCCTCCTGAATTTTTATCCACAATATGTGGATGTGGGACCAGCCCATTCTATATCTGCACCAATCTTGATGGATATGCTTTCTTTAATTCTGTAGCTGTCAGACTTCCATTTATTTCAATTTCTGATGGTTGAGTGATGATGCTTGGTCTATATTTTAGTTGTAATTTTGATGTGATGTGCAAGGAGGTGAGCTGTGTTTATCTATGCTGCCATCTTGACCAGAAGTCCTCTTAGTGGGGACCTTAACAGCATAAAAAACACCAGGCAGAAATGAAGAATTTACTAAGTGAAATAAAGAACAAGTTACAGGGAAACGCTGGTAGAGTGGATGAAGCTGAGTGGATCAATGATTTGGAACATAAGGAAGCAAAAAACAAGGAATCAGAACAACAATAAGTGAAAGGAATCCAGAAAAATGAGGAGAGTGTAAGCAGCCTCTGGGACAACTTCAAGCATTCCAATATTTGCATCATAGGGGTGCCAGAAGGAGAAAAGAAAGAGCAAGAAATTGGAAATGTATTTGAAAAAAAATAATGAAAGAAAACTTCCCGAATTTGGTCAAAGAAATCAGCATGCATGTCCAACAAGCACAGAGAGTCCCAAATAAGATGGATGCAAACAGGCCCACTATGAGGCACATTATAATTAAAATGCCAAAGGTTAAGGATAAAGAGAGAATCTTAAAAACAGCAAGAGAAAAGAAATTAGTTACGTACAGGGGAGTTCCCATAAGACTGTCAGCTGATTTCTCAAAAGAAACTTTGCAGGCTAGAAAAGACTGACAAGAAATATTGGAAGTCGTGAAAAGCAGGGACCTACAGCCAAGATTGCTCTCCCCAGCAAAGATACCATTTAGAACAAAAGGGCAGATAAAGAGCTTCCCAGATAAAAAAAACTAAAGCAGTTCATCATCACCAAACCATTATTATATGAAACATTAAAGGAACTCATTTAAGAAAAAGAAGAGCTAAACTATGAACAATAAAATGGCAATAAATATATATCCATCAGCAATTGAATCTAAAAAAGAAACTAAGCAAACAAGCAGAACAGAGACTGAATCATGGATACGGAGAGCGTTTTGACGGTTGCCAGATGGGAGGGGGGGGTAGGGGAATGGGTTAGAGGTGAGGGGATTGAGAAGTACAAATAGGTAGTTACAGAACAGCCATGGGGTTGTAAAGTACAGTATAGGAAATGGAGTAGCCAAAGAACTTACATGTATGACCCATGGACATGAACAATGATATGGGGACTGCCTGAGGGAGTGGGGCATGCTGGGTGGAGGGGGGCAAGGGGGAAAAAATTGAGACAACTGTAATAGCACAATCAATACAATAGGATTAAAAAATAAATAAAATACAAAAAAGAGACTTCCTATTAAGGATGACAACCATATGAAACAAAACTAGAACACAGAGAAAATGGGTATGATATAAAGAGAGAAAAAAAAAACCAAAACTAAAATCTCATCCAACATGATAGTGAACACAGTTGAAAACACATGAAAGATCATGATTCCTCAATAGATGAGGAGAAGCCATTAGGGAAAGGGACAGTAAGTAAGTTAACTGACTTTACCCTACCAATCAGAGAAAATAAGAAGTTCTGAACAGTGCACTGATTGAAACCTAGCTGGTTTCCTTTTTATTTCTTCATTTTCTCCTTATGGTTCAGAATCCTTCTGTCTTATGCTGCCCACACATTCAGCCACCCACAATGTTTACATCTGTTCACACTTGGTACTTGGTTCTGAATAACTACCCACCCCTTCAGAATACAGAATCATAGTATTACACTGTATTGACTAGTTTTCCACATATGAAACTAAAACATCTTTGAAATTCTTCCAGAATGAAAAGCCCATGAATCAAACCCCGTTTTCCTATTGTTTTCAGTAAAACATAAATAGGTGGTACTTCCATGACACATAAAGATCTGTGACAGCAATTTATAATAAATGGCACCTGCAGATTACCTAGTCTAAGACTGCAGTCTTCCACAGGACTGCAACCTCTTTAAACACAAGGGCTGTATATTTGTATCTAGAGTTGAAGAAAAAACCCTGGCACAGAGAAGACAGCCCGTACATGTTGGAGGAAAAAATGAATGACTGACTGACTGAATGAATGAATGAATGAATGGTCAAATGAATTATTAAGTGAATGAACATAACAAGTCATTTTTCTAGTTCCAAAAATTATGCCAAATGGATAACAGTTGCAAAAGTTTGGCAGTCCATTACTACAAACACTTGGAGTTACCTGGATTCCCACTTGACACAGGAAATGATGGGGTGCAGCCACTGGAAAGGGCGTGCATGGACAGCAGGCCCCTGGACAACATGAGGCTTCTGGGTGCCAATCCCCTGCACAGCCGAAATTCTCCATACCACTTTGACTCCCCCCAAACTCAACTGCTATTAGCTTACTGCTGACAGAAGGTTTTATTGACAATAGTCCATTAATACTTGTCTTGTAGGTTGTATGTATTATTACATATAACATTGTTACAGCAAAGCTATAGAAAAGAAAATGTTACTTTAAACCTTCTAAGGAAAGGAAAATACATTTACAGTACTGTAGGGATTTACTGAAAAACATCTGCATATAAGTGGACTCAAGCAGTTTAAACCTGTGTTGTTCAAGAGTCAACTGCATTTGAAACCGTTGCCTGAACTTCCTCATCTGCAAAAAGAGAGGGAAGTACACCCGCTTCGGGGCTTCAGTCGGGACTACATGGAACAGCACAGCTAAATCACACGTTTCGACGCCTGCATGGGGTGTGGGCTGGGGACCCGCCCTCCAGTATTTCTGATGGGGGTCCATTTGTCCTCCTCCCGAATACTTTCAGGGACAAGGTGCTCATTTCGTTCATGGCACTACATTGATTTTACCAGTAACACAAAACATTTGAACATTCTTCCCAGAATTAAGCCCAAACTAGCCTCCCCAGGACCCTCCCACTTGGGTTTCTTCCTCTGTCTGCAACAGATAGGTTACCTTTTCTGTACTCTCCAGTTATGCCTTTAATTCTGAATAAGTCTTCCTGGAACTTTTACTGGTTTCATGTTGTATAGCAGAGATTTTCAACCTCTTACGTCTCATGGCCCACATAAACTAATCACAGAATTCTGTGCACACTAAAAAAGGTTTTATTTTTTGCCAATCTGACCAAAAAAATAGGTATAATTTTGATTCATTCACACTGGCTATTATTGTGTTAGCTGTTGTCATTTCTTGATTTGACAATCTAAGAGAAAAGAGGTCAGTGCCCCCGACTAAATAGCCAGGTACTGTATGTCTT
Source organism: Macrotus californicus (assembly GCA_007922815.1). NCBI lineage: Eukaryota > Metazoa > Chordata > Mammalia > Chiroptera > Phyllostomidae > Macrotus > Macrotus californicus. Next base: position 18,207 of record VMDR010011183.1, on the reverse strand, counting down.
AAAAATCCTTCTGGGGAGACCAGATGAAAGAAAGTGAAGGGATTAGACAATGTATGCATAACCCACAGACAACAGTGTGGTTGATGGCCAGAGGGAAGGGGGATGGGGGTGGGTGGAAGAGGGCAAAGGCGGTGTCGGGTGGGGGGGAGCGGGAAGTGGGCAAAGTGGAGACATCTGTAATAGTGTCAACAATAAAAATAAAGGTAAAAAAATTCTTGTGGCACACTGGTGGAAAATCGCTGTTGTAAATGGTTCACAGACCTCTTGCCAACCATCGCACTGGCCCTCCTCGGTACACACTCCTATTCGCTGCAGTTTTTTCAGCCAAAGAAATAACCAGTCCCTCAAATGAACTGTTCTTTTTCGTTGTATTGATTTTATTGGGATGACTCTGGTTAGCAAAATTACACAGGTTTCAGGTGCACAGTTCCACAGCACATCATCTGCACACTGCACTGTGTGTTCACCACTCCAAGTCAAGTCTCTGTCCATCACCACTGAATGAATTAAGTTAACGTTCCTCTACTCTGTTTTTCTGTATTAGGTTGGCCTCCTTTTTCTTGTTTTTAAACCAAGTAGACTCTTTTACTGTTCACCACAGCAATTCATCTTGTAGTTTCAATCAGTCATTTCATCAGATTCCTCTCTGCCAATCCAAGTATCAATTATGGCTCCCAGTTACAGCACACATACAAATAGGTCAAGCACATCATCGCCATGTCTTTATCTGAGTTACTAATAAAAATATCAAATAGGACAAGGTCAAGGACAATGCTCTCCAGCATAGCCTGATAGACTTTTCTCCACCCTGATGTCAATTCATTAATCAATATGATTTGGGTGAAGTTCTTCAACCAGAAATAAACTGAAAGGATAATAATCTTCTAAAAAGTGAATTTCAATTTTATTCTATTTATAAGGATCTCATGAGAGTCCCTGTCATAAGCTTTGCTGAAATCAAGAAATACCACTGTTTCTTACTGAAGAAAATGAAGATTATTAGACTTTAATGTCTGAAAGTCTATTTTTGAATTTCACTAATGTTCTATGGTAAACGTATATGTGTATAGATTCAGAGGTTTGTTCCCTGCCACCCTTTAAAAATCAGCATTACTTTTGCTCACTTTCTTGATGAGTTCTCAAAGACTACAAACAATCATTCTATGAATCCACCACCCACAATTCTTTTCACATTCTAGATGTCATTTACCTGGGACTACATGATGAACTTATGCATGTTCATGAGGGGTGTTGGGGGGGCAGGGAGGTTGGGAAGAGCAGAGACCTGGGGGGAGTGCAGTCCTGCACCTCAATGTATTCCCTACGCTGGGAGAACGCCCTGCATTACAAGTCTGGGTGAGAGGCAAGACCCATGCGCCCTTACAAGAGCCTGAAGGTCAGAGTCCTTCTCAGGGGCCTGTGCAGTCAAAGCATGGTAGGCATGTGACCTGGTGCCAGCCAACCAAACACAGGCAACCCTCACTCACCACTAGAAGCTATCAACCCAAAGGCGCAGGGAGAACAAAGATGCCATGCTGACATCCCCAGCCGAGGTGATTAACACTGGTTGCCCAGGCAGCAGGCCAGCGGAGGAAGGGGCACTGTCTGTAGCCCACGGCCCTGGTGGCGGCAGGGTGCGCAGGGCCCCGTTCTGCAGCACGGTTTTGGCCCTCCAGCCTCACACTGTTTCCGTGCAGTTTTTAAAGTCTTCCCAGCAGGTCCGTCAGCCACACGATATCCTCTCAATAAACTTTTCTGATGAATTCTGCCACAGAGAACTCTGCAGTAGAGAACTCTGGTAAATCTGTTCGGGGTGGCGAGACACTTGAATTCCTTTGATACAACTGGGTGGCACTGTCTCTGGCCTGCTCTAACTGCTATAAAGTCATAACTGTTCTAAATCTTCCACTTGGAAGAGGATTTGCTTTGAGAGAAAAAATAAAGACTATACATAGAAACTAAAGATGGAATACAGATTAAGTAGAAAAAGAAAGAAAAACTTCAAAAATATGAATTAAATAGTTTTGCTATTCATAGTTTGTTGATGGTTTGCTTTAAGTAGTCAAATTATTCTAGTCTCTTGCTCTTCCTGAGAAAAACATCAATCAGTTGCCTCCCATACGTGCCTCGACCAGGGATTGAATCTGCAACCTTTTGGTGTGCAGGACAACGCTCCAGCCAACTGAGCCACCCAGCCAGGGTCCTTCAGTCTATTCTTAATAAAGCAGCCAGAGAGATCCAATTAAAATATAAGTCAGATCAAGTCATCTCTCTGTTCAGAGCCCTTTGATGGCTTCCCAACTCATTTTTGAGTTACAGCAAAATTCACTGAAACAAAACCTTACAAGGCCTGGCACAATCCAGCCCCCGCTGTGTCTTGGACTTGGACTCAGTCTCGTCTTTGCCTGCTCCGTTCCAGCCACAGGTGCCCTGCTGCTCTTCACGCAGCCTCCGCTATGGAAGACTTGCCTAGAACACGTGTCTTCCACCTTCACCTCCTGAACACCTCTCTTTTTCAGCAAGGCCTTCCCTGATGCCCCCACTTAAAGTCTGTATGTGCATGGACATGTGCACATATATTTTTTTTTCATAGGAGAGCGGAAAAACGTTCAATTGCCCCAGGATAGTTTAATCTGGAAACCAGAATACTGATGGAGAGCTGCAGTTTTTTGAGAACAGATGTGTCACAAAATCATGCAAATTAAAGCATTCTTCATAGATTTAAAAATCAAGATGTATGAGTCAGAGAAGCCAAACAATTAGGTAGATTGTGTGACAGAGTTAAAAGATAGGATATAACTTGCGGCTGAGAGTTCCAGACCCTAAAGTCACACATACCTCAGACCATTACATCAAGCTACGCAGATGGCTAATGCCAGCAGGCTGCAGGGGAAATGCATTGGCGACAACCTTCAGGCACAGGAGACTTGGCAGAAAGTCTTATCTGTGCCCTGTTAACTTATCTGAGTGACTTCAGTAAATCTGGTTTGAATTCTCTCTAAGCATTATTTTCCTTCATCAATAAAAACCTGGATAACAATATTCCATGTCTTCTATACTTCAAAGGGGTAAAAAGGGAATCAAATGGAATAATATTTATGAGAAAGTGCTTTGTAGAATGTAAAGCAATATAAAAATAAATTACTTGACTTTTGGTAATGCATAATTCACTTTATATGACTTTTGGTGACAGTTGTTTTTTTCATGTGGAATACAGATTTTTGTTTGACTTAATGTTGCACATTAATTTGGAATATTTTATGAGTTTATAGCACAGTAGAAGAAATGAAATGATTGCTCTGATGAATATCATGATTAGCTATATGTTTGTGCTTTTCTCTTACACATAATTATTAAATATGTAATGAAAAGTGCTGCTACATATACTTCACTCTCATTTCACTGAAAATAAAACAGAATAGTTATGCACTTTAGCTAATTATAATATATATTTATGTAATCATGTTTACTA
>VMDR010011183.1:0-14635 GCA_007922815.1 Macrotus californicus | reverse complement strand
AAGAGAACAACAACAAAATTTCAGAGTTTTATGAAACCAGTCGCCTTTTCGAGGTAACTGAGCCATGCCTCCATTGATGAAGCTCCCTCGCATTTAACAACTGGAGGGAAGCCGCGTCCCAAATCGCACACGTCACTGGGTCACGTGCCATGCAACTGGGACGTGAGCAGCCTGGGTAGCACTTTCCCAGTGTGTTCCCACCCGTCAGCTTTCAGGTCATTATAGCCACACCTTTGGAAGACGTGTAAGAATCTACATTTCAGATGTTTAAGGAGCTCTTCCCAGTACTTAAGAGATACTAACAACATGCTATCCAAATCACTGTAATAACGGCCTTCGAAGCCATGTCCTCAAGTATTCTTTCACATCACAAACTTTTCATCACTTACGTCATCACTCTGGCCCTCACAAGGCTTTCATGTAACCTAACATGTCACTGGTGGGGATGATACAAAGCAGCCAGGCTTAGAATTCTCTTTTAAAGCAAAGAAAAGAAATATATTATACAATGTAAGAATCTTTCAATTTGTGGAATATAAATTAAACAGGTACTTAAAAAAAAAAACCTTGAATACTTAACTAATTCTAATCCAAAGAAAAAGTCCAATAATACCTAATGAATTTCAAATTATTTTACTTTCCTTTCATATCTAGGGTTTTAATGATTTTTCTTACACTTTTTAACTTATTCTGCTCTCTCAAAAAGAGGTACTATAAATTAATGAAACTACAAAATCAACATATTTTTATGTTAACAATTTTGAAATATGGCAATATCATCAAGTTTAGGGAACTGCAGATGAAACTCTTTGATGCTGATTTTAGGGCTCGCCATACAACAAGGTGTGGGGGTGTGTGTGTGTGTGTGTGTGTGTGTGTGTGTGTGATTAAGAAGATTCGAGTGTCATGCATGGGACAACACTGTCCCTTACAAGTTTGCTTTATGGAAACTTACATTGCATGATTAAAATAAAATTTTAAATGGCTAAGTTTGTGCCCAGTTTATGAAACTTATTCAGGTTGGAAGCAGTTTAAGTGTGCGTAGGGTTGGCCGCACTCCAGACCTCCTCAAGTGCAGAAGGCTGTGCAAAGGGGTGTGAAGGGAGTGAAGAGGTCTCCTTTCCCTCCATGACCAAGGTCTCCACCTCAGTGTGGCTGTAAAAATAAACAGGAGGTATAATGTCGCAATTGGGGTTCAGAGCAAGATGGGTCTGAGTCTCTCTTAATCTACAAGACCTGGAGAATCACTTACTCTCTTTAATCTGTGGGGTTTTCCTTTGTAAAGCGGTGATATTCATAGCTCTATAAGGCTGCTGAGAACATCAACAGCAATAATGACTGTAAAGCACAGTGCTCGGCATAAAACAATAAATTTTAGTTGCTGGTCTTTAGTGTTGTGGTCATACTTGTCAAACGCTCTTTCATTTCCCTTTCTGACCCTTCGCCATCAGCCCAAGCTCACAGTGCGCTCCTGTTTCCGACGGATGTCCCTCACTGGGACCTGCGCTAACTGCCGAGGCAGGTCCTGCTTTGAAATTACTATTGCCTTCCGACTAACATAAGGCAGGTAAGGAAGGAGCAGAACTTGTTTGCTCCTTCCTGTGAAGAAAGCCATCTTATTAAACTAATCCATTAAAGTATGTAATAACCTTGACTTTCCTCAAGATATGGGTATATATACACGCAACAAGCGATGAAAAAGCAATGTACTACACAAAAATAATAACTTCAGGAAATATTCAGCAGTTATTTTTGTACTGGGAAGTCATACCTTTCCCGCTCTGACGGGGAAGGCTCCCACCCCAACTCTGATTTCAGATACTCACTGAAATGTTGTATTTAAAATCAACAAAAACCAGACAAACTTCAGTTGTAGCAGCAAAACGTGCTTCAACAGACAACAAAAGGATAGATAAATAAAAAAGAGAGACAAAAAAAGGTAGAAAGGAGAATGGACAAGAAAAATGGGAAAGTAAGGAACTAAGGCAGAGTGGAAAACTGAAGAGGCAGGGCGGGGCAATCAGACATCATGTAAGGAACAAGCTTGCCTCCTTTTCTAAAAGAGAGCAGGTTCCTCTATGTCCTACCTCCCTCAGAGAAGTTAGGAACAAAATGTCGGGATTGCATACGTGGATGCTGTTATGTGGCAGATTTAAAAGGACCTAGGATGTATCCACAAGAATTGGGACCACAGAAAATTCCACTCACACAAAAGAAAATGATTGTGTAAAAGCGGGTCTTAATCAGTCAGCAAATATTGCAACACAGTGAATTTCTTCCCTTTGGTACGTGACAACTTCCACAGAGAATCATCAAATGACATTTGATCCATTATGCACATTTTTAGGCTCACAAATATGTTCAATTTTCTTTTAAGATTTGGAAGACATATTTGCACTTTACACAGATTTGTTAGTGTATCATTGTTTTTTATTTTAGGGACCAAACTACTTTCCTTTCTCTTAATTTAATTATCTAGTATTGGGAGAGCGGACAAGTATACTTTTGAAATATATTTTCAACAAAACATTACAGAAGTTAGTTGTATACTAAGCAAAAAAAAAACTAGATTTAATAGAAATGTTGCAACTAGACACACAGGAAAAAAGTGAAACAAAAACTCCAGTTCTAAATCAGCTGAATACATTATTGATTCCAACATCATCGATTACACAAAAGAAATTATATTCGCATTGATGTGTGGATCTGCATCCATTCTTGGTAGCATGTAATATATTCAACTGCTCAGCTCTAGCTGTCCTTGTAGCCACATTACCATAATATTCAAATGTATCTATCATTTATATGTAAATAGACAATATGAATGGCTTCTTCATAAGACAACAATTTTCAAATGACACATAGACACGCGCAGACGTTATTAGCGAGATAAAAATGTTGCAAATATTCATTCTGTTACATAATTTTAAGGAAAACTAAAAACTGTTTCAAGTGTTTAAAAAGGCAGTGTGGTAATTATAAATGGGATCTGAACACGTTCACAGAACCAGCAGCTCTTCTTCTCAATAAAAGTCTCCACCAGTGTCGTTTGTGTCTTACAAATTACATGCTCTCGGATCCATCTGTGAAAATGGAGATGCTAATTATCATGGTTACATCTCATGATTCCACAGTTAAATGCTGAATTGATGCTACACAAAGACCATATGCTTTTCTAAGGGAAATGGAGAAAGATTAATTATGAGTTCAAGTCCAAGTCCTGGAAAAGTAATACTCTCAACACAATAAGATCATTATATTGCGTTATACAAATTGGAAGTTTTAATTAATAGCTGAAATACCAAGTGAAGGGGTGGAAATCCTATGAAACCTAAATTGTAAGTATCTGGCATTCCTACACACACACATACACAATCCTAATAAAGGATGCTTCTGAAAAACAAAGTTAAAAATCCCCCTCCCCAAAATAACACTTTTTTGTCTGTTCCTTTGATGGAATGATCACCATTGTGCTGTTTAATCTTATTTGATAAACCTAAACTTTATAGTGTATCCTAGTAACAAACAGGTTATAAATAGATAATACATCTGTTGAAAACTCAAATTAATATTTTAAGGATTTTTCTTTAACATACAAACCATTCCAAATTATCCAAAATTACACGTCTCATGTACTCAGATAAAATACTCATTTAATAGAGCAACCTAAAAAATCAAACTCTCTGATAAAAGTAAAGATTTCTATTTGCATTTATAAAATCTGAATTCTCATTTTACTCACCACATATTCAAACACAAGCGTCAGGGTCTCCTTGGTGTGGATGATGTCATGAAGCAGCACTATGTTGGCGTGCTTCAGTCCTTTTAACAGAGAAGCTGTAAAAGAAAGTGCACAGGGACCATTTATCGTCGGTAACAATCAAATGTTATGTTTCACTATCATTTGGGGACACTGTCAGCTGAAATGGCACCTATTTTCTGATTTTCCGAGTCAATGACAATCCAGAATCAAGGGCCGTGGAACTAGGTTTTCATTCAGATGAAGCTCCCCGTGCCCCAAACCCTCCCACAGTTATCTCACCTGTTATTTGTTATTAATCTCTAGTTAGAGTCCACCACGGTCAGAAAACATACTTGGTGTGATTTCAATTCCTTTACACGTATTAAGCTTTGTTTCTTCAGCCAGGATATGGTTTATCCTGGTGTGGTGACAAATGCATATGCAACGTACGGGGAGGCAAAAGTAGGCTTGCAGTTGTGAGCACATAAAACCCAGAGTGTATTCCTGTGTTATCATTTATTAATTGCCGTATTATTCTCCATACGGACAACTGTATATTTTGCTGACGTTGGATGGAGAGTTCTATAACTGTCCATTAGATCCTGCTGGTTGACAGGTTCCATCAGTGGCTGAGAGAGGAGTGTTGACATCCCCAACTGTAATTGGGGATTTCTCACATTCTCAATTCAATTCTACCCATTTTTGTTTACTAAATATACAGTTAGGGTTGCTATGTTTTCTTTGTGAATTTTCCCTTTTATCAAAAATAGAATGTCTCTCCTTGCCCCTGGTCATTTTCTGTGCCCTGAAGTCTGTTTGGTGTGGTAAGAATATAGCTACTCCAGCTCACTCCTGTTTAGTGTTTAGGTGGTGTCCCTGTCAGTCTCCCAACATCATCATACTGGAAATGAGTTTCTTACAGACAGCATATTGTTTGGGCATGTGGTTTTTTAAAACCATTCTGTCAATCTCTAACTCTTAACTGATATTAGACCATTTAAATTTAATGTAAATATTAATATAGTGGGTCACCTGTCATTTGAATATATTTTCCCTCGGACACCATGTAATGTAGCCTTTGTTTCTTTTTTTTTTAAGATATATATTTTAAAAGATTTTATTTATTCATTTTTAGAGAGAAGGGAAGAGAAGGAGAGAAATATCAATGTGTGGTTGCCTCTCGCATGCCCCGTACTGGAGACCTGGCCTGCAACCCAGGCATGTGCCCTGACTGGGAATTGAACTGGCGACCCCTTGATTCGCAGGCCAGCATTCAATCCACTGAGCCACACCAGCCAGGGCTAGCCTTTGTTTCTGATCTGATTTTGTCTTTTCTTCTATATTTCCCAGGAGCTCAATTAACTCTAATTTCACTTCACTTTGGCTTGTTCATTTCTATTGTTAGAATTTGTATTTCCAATTCAAGGTGTTTTTTTTAATTTGTTACTTTCATATAGCGCCTGAACTAAAATTTAATTTTGAATTCAGCACTGTGTACTGTTTTCTTTAATTTCATGACTGATTTTTCTCAAAAGCATTTTTATTAGCAGAAATACAGTGACTTATATTTTCTGATTTTTTTACAGCAGTTTTGTAGTGATGTGGACCATTTTGTTTTGTTCCTACTCATTCAGTGGAGTGGGTTCTTAGCTTGAGGGGTATTTTCCATCAGTTCTTCCCTCTTCTACGCAGTTTTTTATGGATGGTGCTAGTGAGAGAAAGGGGAGGGTTTACTGTGTCTCGTTCTCGTTTCTATGGAAACCTTAATTCCTCCCCTTTCGTGCCTTCTCTGCCTTCACTGCCATGTCTTCAAGGGGTGGCATCCCTTCTCTATAGGGATACCTATACATCTGAAGCTCTCCCGGAAGCAATGCTTCCCAATAGCTGCCAGTTTCGGTCCCACTCACTTTTGACTGCCTTTCCCGTCGTCAGCACTGGGAACTGTGTGGAGTCCCAGCTTTCCGTCTCTGGAGTGATTTTCTCCGTGCTTTGTCTAAGGCCTCCATGCTCCTCCACTTTTTTTTTGTTATGCTTCTTAAACCTCTTTTAAGCTTCCCATGCACCACTCTCTGCAACCACAGGCTAACTGTTTCCTCGTGCTCCTGAGGGTGTGGATCATGTGGGCTTTTATTCGCTTTCTCTGTTGGAGTTATGATATTGGAGGAGTGTGAACAGAAAGATTCAAGATCAGGCTGCCACCATTCACTGTCCTCCAAACGCCTTGTCCTAGATCAAGGCCTGATAAACAATAGCAAGTCAATAAATTTACTGAACACCATTCATCTAAGGTCCCCAGTGGGAAATACATATATAAAGATTGACTCCCCTGCCCACTGTGAGCAGGGTCTTGTCTAATCCTTGAATGAGAACAGGGTGAGCTGTCATCTGGCAGGTCTTCCTCAAGTCCCACCTCCTTCCTTTCATACCATCTAGCCCCAGGTCGCAGTCTGACAACAGGTAGCACTCGTTTTTCTGCACGAGGCCCCTTGATATCTATGCCTCCAAAAACCCAGAGAGGACTGACTAACAATATTGGCAATTTCAAGATCTGAGCAGGAACAGTTGGTCCTGCCCCTTAAATTCCCTTTCCTCCCCATGAAAGCATCTTTCCAAAAAAAGGAATGAGACAACACCAGCCCCGCCCCCAATCAAACTCATTGTGACATTGCTCATCTCCAAAACAAAAGGATTCGATTGTTTAAAATTTCAGTTTTTATAAATAATACCACAAAGAACATACTGAGCTTTGAAAAAATATTTTTAGGATTAGCTCCCTATAATGAATTATGAAAAATGGAGTTCCAGGGTAAAAAGACATGAACACATTTGTAAGACATTCCTTATAATTAAATGGTAAGTGGATTTGGTCTTACATCTTTCTCTGCATAAGAATAAAAGGACCATGAAAGAGGGGAAAATATATAAAAACTACTGAGCCATGCAAGTAACCCATTTTATCAAATAATCAAATCCAAAACCCTCATTAATACATTCATGAGCATTTTGTATACTAAACGCACAAGTATTAATTCAGGAATAAATTCCTATTCATCCCTCAGTAACACCAGAAATAAACAGGATTATCTCCATTTAATCCATGACCATTCAGGTACAATACTCAAAGAACAGAAGTTTCCTCTATCATCATTATTTATTTTAGTGACACTATATCTTCGATTTTGGTTTTTGGTATACAACATGAGAGAAAAAACGTTTTGCCTGAGTTCTGTCAGACTTGTAATCACTCATATTTCAAGTATTTATCCAGAACCCAGTAACTGGTATTGGTGGCTCTGGACACACTTTGAACCCTTGATAATCAACAATACTGCAAAACTGCATCTTTAAAAAGAGGTTTATAACATCAAGTATGAACCCTGATGTAAATTGTGAATTTGGGGCAATAATGATGTGTCAAACTAAGTTCATCGGTTGTAACAGATGTGCCCCTCTGATGAGAGATGCTGACAGCAGGGAAGGCTTGGGTGGGTAGGGAGGGGTGAACAAGGGGTATATGCAGATTCTCTGTACTTTCCACCCAATTTTGGTGTGAATCTCTAAAACTGCTTTAAAAATATATTTTAAAAAATAAAAAGCTATACACATGTTTTAACATACTAAAAGAAAAAGAAAATCTAAATTATTTAATCGAAATAATACATCTCAAATAAATCTCAAATAAAATGGTATTTTAGATATACAATCACCATGCAAAAGATGCTGTACTGGGCAGTTCCCAAAGAAGACAGAGACAAAGCATGTGGACTGCTGAGCTCTGGTCAGACCTCAATAAATGTGAGCTCCTGTTCTTAGAGTTACTATAATTGCTATGAATTTCCATTGTCTTCCCCAGGCAAGTCTGTTTCAGGACAATACACTGTCTCTATAATCCCAAGATAAACTTTAATGAACACGTAGTTGGTTCAAAGAAGGCTATTCAAACTGAAAATTATTTGGTGTGGATGGTTCCAACACTAGAAGACAAGAAATGTGTTCCTTTTGAAACCAAATCAGAAGCATTACTGTTCACATATAGTCCAAGGCCAAGAGGTCTGAGCTACTGGTGACTACCATGGGGAGGCCAGAGGCCTTCTCTTTTGTCTTATATATATATGTATATGTGCCATGGGGAAGTTAGTTTTACACACTAAAAACCTTAGGGTTGAAATACCTTCAGATTAATTTTATCTCAGATTTGTAAATTAACATGCATGAGAAAATAATTACAAAAATTAAAATTAAATCACAGCACCTGAACTTTGAAAAAAAAACAATACACAGACTTAAGATAGTTTAATATTGTTAATTCCAATAATTTATAGACTTCCTTCTTCTACTTCGTCTAGGCTATGAGCCTTAAAAAATTAAAGCTTTATAGAGAACTTCTGTTCAAAATGGCAACGTAGGTAGACATGGCTCATCTCTTCGCACAACCACATCAAAATTATAACTAAAATATAGAACAATCATCACTCAGGAATGTCAGAAATTGAGTTGAATGAAAATCTGACAACTACAGAATTGAAGGAACCACCCCCATCCGACTGGTAGGAGGGGCTTGGATACAGAATGGGCTGGCTCCACACCCATGTAGATAAAAATTCAGGAGGGATATCTCAGGACCGAGGAGTCCCAGACTCACGCCAGGGCCCCAACCCAGGACTCCAGTGCCGGGAAGATAAGTCCCCACAAGTTCTGGCTGTGAAAACAAGTGGGTTTTGAGTTGGTGGAGGAGGCTGCTGGAACCCTAAGCAGTTCCTCTTGGGGAACCCACACATAGACTCACCATCTCAGACTCGCTCCCTCTGAGCTCCAGCACTGGGGTGGCAGCTTGAAGGGCATTGGTGGTACACAGGGAGAGACTGAAGTGGCTGGCATCAGATGAGCAGAGGCCATTGTCCCTTTGTGGAGCCCTCCCCCCAACACAGAGCTCCACAGGAGATTCACAGAGGCTCTACCCCACTGAATTTACGGGCCCACCGAAGCTGCTTTTCCATAAGAATAACTGGTCTTGGCTCCTAAACCCTATCAAACAAGTAACAGCTGGCCTCAGTGAGCCCTAGATTAAAGTCACAGCTTGGCTTCACCTGAGATCTTCAAGCCCAGCACAAGTAGCAGCCATCTCAGATTGCTTTACAGCTCAGGCAGGGTGCCCTGGGGTAAACACAGGTCAGGGCTGACTTTGGCCTATACCACCCAGGAAACCCCAGGGCCAGTGCATCCAGTGGACAGCTATGTTGGAGCACCACCACCCTGCCCCTGGACAGCTGATCCTCCACAGAGGGCAGAGGTTGGTATTCAGTGGTCACAGCCAGTCCTTGCAGGTGGCTGGCCTGGGTAAATCCCTCCCATTGATCTGCCAACTGCAACCAAGGCTCAACTATAAGAGGAGAGTGTACTCAGCCCACACAAAGGATGCACCTTGAGTACCCAGCTTGGGTGGTAGGGGAGGCTGTGCCACTGGACTCTACAGGACATCTATACATTAGGCCACACTACCAAGACACAGAGTCAAAGCAGCTCTACCTGATACATAGAGACAAACACAGGGAGGCTACCAAAACAAGGAGACACAGCAACATGGCCCAAATGAAAGAACAGATCAAAACTCCAGAAAAAGAGCTGAACAAAATGGAGATAAGCAATCTATCAGATGCAGAGTTCAAAACACTATTTATAAGCTTGCTCAAGGAAATTAGTGAGGACCTCAGCAGCATAAAAAAGACCCAGTCAGAAATGAAGGATACACTAATTGAAATAAAGTACAATTTCCAGGGAAACAACAGTAGAGTGGATGAAGCAGAGAATCAAATCAATGATTTGGAACATAAGGAAGCAAAAAACAATCATGTATAAAAAGAAGAAAAAAGAATCCCAAAACATGAGGATAGAATAAACAGATTCTGAGATAAGTTCAGGAGGTCCAGCATTCACCTCATAGGGGTGCCAGAAGGAGAAGAGAAAGAGCAAGAAATTGGAAATCTATCTGAAAAAATTGTGAAGGAAAACTTCCCAAATTTGGTGAAGGAAATAGACATGCAAATCCAGGCAATGCAGATAATCCCAATTATGATGGATGCAAAGAGGCCCACTCTAAAACACATCGTTATTAAAAGGCCAAAGGTTAAAGATAAAGAGAGACTCTTAAAAGCAAGAGAAAAGAAGTTAGTTACCAGAAGGTTGCCAGATAGAAGGAGAGTTTGGGGAAATGGGTAAAGAGGTGAGGGGATTACGAGGTACAAATAGGTAGTTACAGAATAGCCATGAGGATGTAAAGTACAGTATAGGAAATGAAGTAGTCAAAGAACTTATACGCATGACCCATGGACATGAACAATGGTGAGGGGATTGCCTGAGGGAGTAGGGGGTGCTGGGTGAAGGGCAGCAAAGGGGGAAAAGTCAGGACAACTGTAATAGCGTAATCAATAAAATATTAAAAAATGAAAGAAATTAAAGCTTTATTAAATAGCTACCTTTCAAATATTAATCTGCGGACTAAGTTCACATTTGCTTATTTTAAAATGGACATTTGAAACATTAAATGGCATTTTAAAAAGGACAATTGCCCCTGCACTAGTCTTCAGAGGGAGGCTCAAAGGAGATCAGTATTTCAGAGCACGGCTGGACATTTGAAAATGATGGTCAGGTGCGACCCTTCACACTTAGTCTGCAGGAACATGCAAAGGTGAAATGAATTAAGGGTCAATGGATCTCGTGTTGTATGAAAGGAACCTGGCTTTGTGAGGCAAGGTTTAGAAATGTATTATACTGTACCATTTGTAATCTTGTCCAGTTTCATTTTTCAGGTTATCCCTCAGTTTGTCAAATTAACTCATGATCCATACAGCAACAACTCCCAAACTGAACTGAAGCTTAGACTTCATTGAGAATCCCATCCCCTGAGGATCCTTTGCTTTGGATATTTAAAAGTTTATTTATATTGATTTATTTATTTACTACCCACCCCGACTTTCTTCTCTCACCACTTACATCTAAATTCTTTCTCATTTATCAAAGTAATGTCTTCATACCCATCCCTTCCCTTTGTGTTTTTCCTACAGTTTCAGTAAAATCAAATTCCTGCCATCATTCATCTTGGGGAAAAATACTTTTCCCTGACAGTGACTAATATAGAAAAAAGTTATAACATTTTTTATATGGTAGTTTTGACCATTTCTACAAGACTCAAAGCCTCCATATTTAATTCTAGTAAGTTTCATTTACTACATATTTTAGCTTTCTAAGTACCTTTACATACACTTTAAAAACACACTATCAGTTAAATAAGTACCGATATCTGTATTTGAAAACAAGCCCTCTTCCTTTTGAGGTTAACAGAATGAATGCACATTTGGAAAAGTATAGAGGCAGAGATGCAAAGCTGATGGCAGAAAAATGGCCAGGAAGGGCAGAAACCCTGCCAAGACACCCGCCACCATCAGGGTAGGTGGCAGACCTGGGTGACTGGGAGGCTCCCAATGCAGTGGCAGATACTGTAATCCTGTGTCTCCAGGCCTTGCCAAATCAGCCCAGTGATTAACACCTACAAGTCCTAGCACCAGTATGTCTCCCCTTTCAAGAAAAACACTGTCAAAATAATATTCCCTGTAATCCCAATAAAACCACAGATATACCACATGTTATTTTCTTTCCGTGTACACACAGAGCAAATCCTGTAACACTAGCATTAGCAATTGCAGCATGCCTGGCTTCCTCACAAATTCTGAGTAAACGTATGGCAGCCTTTAAAATTCATTTCACCAGTGCAGTTTGAAGAGGTGTAATTGTATACGATGTAAAAGATCTGCAATTAGGGTTGAGGGTGAAAATTCTAACAGTAGTTTGGGGGTTGTGATGTCAAAGTGATAGAAAAACAGAAAACAATGTTGCTCATCAAGATAACTGTCTCCGACGAAGTCCCAGTGGGATATAAGGACACAGGGAACCCTCCCTTAGCTCGGTGGCAGGATTCAGAAATCCACCCTTTAGCCACATTGGAACCTTGACCTCCCACTCAAGAATAAACACCTGAGGTTTTCACTCCCATTTGGAAGAGAGACATTCCACCTTACTCCAACCTCATCATGATTAAAATAAATTTTGAGTTAATAGAAAAGTTCAGAGCACACTGTATTTCATTTTATCAGGTTCACATTGCAGGGGCTATTTTATTTTTATTATTATTTTTTCAAATCCTCACCCAAGGACATGTTTATTGATTTTAGAGAGAGGGGAAGAGAGAGAAAAAGAGAGAGAGAAAACACTGATGTGAGAGAAAAATATCAACTGATTGCCTCCCATACATGCCCCAACCAGGGATCAAACCCGCAACCTAGGTATATGCCCTGACCGGGAATCAAACCTGCAACCTTACAGTGTATGGGTCAATGCTCCAATCAACTGAACCACCCAGCCAGGGTGGCTGGGTAGTGGCTATTAAAAACAAAAAACAACAACAAAAAATAAGATTAATGAAGAAAAGACATAACCTCTTTAAAATTTCAGACAGTTTTCATGGTCATTATTTGACATCCTACTAAGAAAGGGGAGATCACAGATAAATACCTCCCATCCTTGCTTACTCCCCCTTTAACCTCTGGAAAGAGTGCATTCACGTTTTCCTCTCAACTTTTGTATGTGCCCTTTTTCAGGGGGTAGACTGGAGGGGCTGCTGCCTGACTTCCCTCGAAGTCAAAAATTACTGCCCAAGGCATCAACCATGTCTCAACCATGATGGGAACTTTTCCTTCAAGACCACAGCTAGACAGCTCTAAGGCTGTAAAATTCACTGCATACTAGAAATAGTGAAACTATATATATGTATAGACTGAAGCCCCCTCGCCCCATATGGGGCAGGGGCTTAATCTAATCCTTGAATGAGAAGAGGGCCCGCTGTCTTCTGGCAGGTCTTCCTCAAGTCTGATGTATTGTTCTTTTACTATGAGGTCAGTACTAGCCCCAGTCTGAGGACAGATGACACTCGTTTTCAACACAAGGCCCTTTGATAGCTACGCCTCCAAAAACCCAGAAAGGACCAACTAACAATATTGGCAAGGAGAAGCTGGTTCTGCCTCTTAAATTCCACTCTGTCCCCAAGCAAGCTTCCTTTTCTCTGATTAAAAATGGGAACGAGACAACCTCGCCCCACCCCACGCCCACGCCCACCCCCAATGATCAGACTCACTGTGACACTGCTCATCTCAAAAAATAATAATAATTAGATTGTTTAAGATTTCAATTTTTATAAATAATACCACAAAGGACATAACTGAGCTTTTAAAATATATTTCTTTCAAATTACTTCCCTATAATAAATTTTGAGAAATGAAATTGCAGGATAAAAAGACATGAACATAGTTATAAGATATTACTTATCAATTAAATAGTAAGTAGATTTAGTCTTATATCTTTCTAATTCTGTGTAAGAATCAAAGAAATGTGAAAGATGGGGGGTGGGGAGAGGAAATGTGATAAATAATGAAGAACTACTTACTAGCAATTAAAAGTTCTATCTCACTTACTTGTTAGCGGGTTCTGAATATTTTCATCAGGAAAATATTCTGCATGGGAAAATCTTAAAGGCAAAGGCAACAAAAAAGAATACACGCAGAGACAAGAGAAGGCTGTTTAACTGTGTCGGTGACGAAGAGATGGTCTAGGCAGAGAAAGGCATGGGCATTGCATACCCTGAGAACTGGTACACAGCTCCAGGTGAACTTGTGTGTAGTGCTGCGTGATGTGCTGCCTGCTTCAGCTACATACTAGGAGAAATGCTGTGGTTCTACTCCCCTCAGTGATATATTATCAGATACCCACCCCCCCACACACACAGCACACATGCACACACACACATCATAAACCACTAAATGAAAGAGTGAGACAGGCGCGCCAAGACAACAAAAATGTCCCAAATGAAAGAACAGATCAAAGCTCCAGAAAAAAATACAACTAAGCGACGAAGAGATAGCCGACCTTATCAGATGCACAGTTCAAAACACTGGTAATCAGGATGCTCACAGACTTAGTTGAATTTGGTCACAAATTAGATGAACAAATGAAGGCTACGCTAAGTGAAATGAAGGAAAATGTACAGGGAACCAACAGTGATGGGAAGAAAACTGGGACTCAAATCAATGGTGTGGACCAGAAGAAAGAAACATTCAGCCACAACACAATGAAGAAACAAGAATTCAAAAAAATGAGGAGAGGCTTAGGAAACTCCAGCATGTCTTTAAACATTCCAATATCCAAATCATAGGGGTGCCAGAAGGAGAAGAGGAAGAAAAAGAAATGGAAAACTTACTTGAACAAATAATGAAGGAGAACTTCCCCAATCTGGCCAAGGAAATAGACTTCCAAGGAGTCCAGGAAGCTCAGAGAGTCCCAAAGAAGTTGGACCCAAGGAGGAACACACCAAGGCACATCATAATTACATTACCCAAGATGAAAGATAAACAGAGAATCTTAAAAGCAGCAAGAGAAAAGGAGGCAGTAGCCTACAAAGGAGTGCCCATCAGACTGTCAGCTGATTTCTCAAAAGAAACCTTACAGGCAAGAAGGGGCTAGAAAGAAGTATTTGAAGTGATGAAAGGCAAGGACCTACATCCAAGATTACTCTATCCAGCAAAGCTATCATTTAGAATAGAAGGGCAGATAAAGTGCTTCCCAGATAAGGTCAAGTTCAAGGAGTTCATCATCACCAAGCCCATATTACATGAAATGTTAAAGGGACTTATCTAAGAAAAAGAAGATCAAAAATAGGAATAGCAAAATGACAACAAACTCACCGTTACTAACAACTGAACCTAAAACAGAAACAAAAACAAACTAAGCAAACAACTAGAACAGGAACAGAATCACAGAAATGGAGATCACAAGGAGGGTTATCGTCAG
>VMDR010011182.1:11186-29134 GCA_007922815.1 Macrotus californicus | reverse complement strand
TCGTCAACGACATCTTCGAGCGCATCGCCGGCGAGGCGTCGCGCCTGGCGCATTACAACAAGCGCTCGACCATCACGTCCCGGGAGATCCAGACGGCCGTGCGCCTGCTGCTGCCCGGGGAGCTGGCCAAGCACGCCGTGTCCGAGGGCACCAAGGCCGTCACCAAGTACACCAGCTCCAAGTAGACTTGCAGGGAAGCCGCTTGACTCCCAACCCCAAAGGCTCTTTTCAGAGCCACTCATTCTTTCAACAAATGGGTTGTAACCTTGTCACTTCTGGGAGTTCTCATACTGAACTTAAAGCTACACTACCATTCCGTTATATGGAAGCAGGGTAGGGGCTACTTCTAAGTTATCCAGCAATAATAATAATAATAGCTTCCACAAATTATAAGCTTTGGACAAGTAAAGTTTTGTGGGAGCGTTGATCATTTAGTACCACTCAAGTCTATATTTATTTATACACAAGTATATATCACACAAGAATAGTTTGATTTGAAAATGGCCTTTCAATTGTATACCTCTCATTTCCGTGTGCAGTTCTCCAAATTAATCCTGTATTTGGTGACAGTTTACCGAGAGCATAGGACATCTTGTAACAACTTTGTTCTCTTCAGAGTTTTCTTACTGTTTACATAGATTAGTATGGCTCAAAAAAGGGCTGAAAATGAGTTTTCACGAAATACACAGAGGTGTTTCTGGTTTGCTTGCTCTGTAATTGGTCCAATTTCTGCTTGAGGCTCTCAGCTGCGAGGGCGGGGGCGGAGGCGCTGTGTCTTTAAGGCCCAGAGGGAGAGGAACTGGAACTCGGGCCTTCAGAGGTTGTCTGTTGGCAAGATGGCCTCAGGGCCTTGCCAAGTCGGCCTGTCTGGAGAGCTAATTGACTCTCTTTAAAACAGCATTCATTGCTTTTAACACTCGGAAAGAGAAATCATAGAATGAGAGAGTGGCCACAATAGCTTTTGTGACCTGGTTTCAAATGTCACATACTCTCACTTCTAATACTTTCTATTCATTAGAAGCAAGTCACTTAAATTTGTCACATATGCAGAAGGGAAATAAGGTGTCACCTTTCCAGGTCAGGATAGTAAAATATTTGTGGACATATTTTCAAATCCCATCATCTTTTTTATGCTTTAAATACTCTAATGTAAAAATTATTTGTGCTTTAAAGGTTAGATAGAAACCGGCTGGAAAATCACCTGGACCTATTACCTTTTGGTAGAGTTTTAAGAATCCCAGCAACTTAAACTGCATTTGACCATTGTCCACAGAGACAAAAGCTAGTGAAACCCCCACATGCTGCCCTGGTGGACTTTTCCCTGAGAATGTGAGGACCAAAACAGTCTCCTCTGCAGTTCAATTAAACCAGTGCATAGTAGGAACTTTAACAAGGTATTGAGAGCCCTGAATTCACTCATCTGAGAACTCCTGAATTGCAATGTGGTAAACAGGTCTCAGGTGTATGATCATTGTTGGAATGTCCAACAAACAAACAGTATTGGGCTTTTTAACAAAAACCAATTTAAAGAGAACATAACTACTATAAAAATTTAACTCCCCCCAAAATACCAGGGCATATGAACATATAAAATATTTAATAATATGAAAAAAAACTAAAATTTAGATTTGGACAAGTTAAAATTAATAATTTATTTAAAATACAGAATTTGAGATTGAGTAATCTCTCTCTCTGAAGTATGCCATGCCTTTCCCCACCCCCTACTTTGCCAGGCATGTTTTCTTTTCTTTCTCCTAAGCTCCAAGGGCCTTTCTTTGCCTCTGTAACTTTCTGGAGAAAAACTTTTGCTTTTACATTACACACACCAAAAAAAATAAAATAAAATAAAAGACTAATGCATAAAAAAACCTACAATGTTTAAAGTGTAAGGTAACAGATTAAGAGTTAGCAGAAGGAGATAAAAGGAAAAGAAACTGAGTATAATTTAGTCCCAAAAGCTTATAAGGACATTCTTGACATGTGTCAAAAAT
Source organism: Macrotus californicus (assembly GCA_007922815.1). Taxonomy (NCBI): domain Eukaryota; kingdom Metazoa; phylum Chordata; class Mammalia; order Chiroptera; family Phyllostomidae; genus Macrotus; species Macrotus californicus. Next base: position 27,143 of record VMDR010011182.1, on the reverse strand, counting down.
CTCTAGTAATCAAGGAAACTTACAACCAACTGCTTTCATTTCACTTTATCTTTCGTTAAGACCTAAAAAAGTGGAAGAAAGAAGAAGGAGAAGGGGAAGAGGAAAGCGCTAATCACTTTTAGAAATCTGCAGGCAGTAAATACAATTGAGCTCTTTACTTGAGAACTACCAAGCTCATTAAATTTAGGCAAAAATATTTATTCCAATTTCGCATAATAAAGAAAACATGGTAATATATCATTGTGACTTAGTGCAAAGTTAAGGAACTGCCCTCATATGTGACACCAACTGCAAAATCCAGGGGTCTCCAAAACCACCCTCAGATTTAATAGTTCACTAGAGGGACTCACAGAACTCACTGAAAACTACTACACTCAAGGTTAAGGTCTATTACCTCAAAGGTACAGGGATTAAAATCAGCCAACAGAATGGGCACAAGGAGCAGAGTCTAGTAGGGTTTGAAACTCCGAGCTTGTGATAGTCTTTCCCCAGGGGAGTCATGGAGCTGGTGAACACCTCCCTACAATGATGTGTGATGACATCTTGCCAACTAGGGAAACTCACAAGCCTTGGTGTCCAGACTCTTATGGGGGCTTCATCACATAAACACGATTGACTTTCCACGTAGCTGATCTTGAGTCTCCAGTCCTCTGGAGGTAGTGGAGAGAGTCCAAAGGCCCCATGTCATGCAGCATGACATAATTAATTAATTAAAATATACATTTGTCTGTAACAACAGGGTTAGAAGCAAGAGTTGAGTTGTCCCGTTTGGGGACCCACTTTCCTCATGTATACAAGAATATTATTAGTACACTACTTCTTAGATGTATTTTTAAGGATTGAGATAATTCATGTAAAGCTCTTAACAATAATTATGGACATGTCAGGATTTAGCAATCATTAGTGATTATGTTTCCTTAAGCACCAATTTAAAATGTAAATCAGAATTGCCAGCGCTCTTCAGGTCAAAAACTAAGGGGAGAGAATTCGAGCTTTTAAACTGTTTGAATTTCACCCCTAGGGCATTAGCTGTTGGGATTTAGAGCAAAGATCCTGTTTTTCAGGAACATCTCTTGAGTAAGTATGAACTGAGTCATTACCTGTTTGTGCTAACAAAGACTAAAGTGTTGGTGATTCTGCAGACATACTTCAAAGCACATTACATGAGCAAATATAAAAAGGACCCTCTTCATTGTATAACGTATTAATGCCAGAGGCAAAATGGCACCTAACAAACACCTTTTATTTTCTCAAATTGGAGAGAGAAAAATACAGAGAAGAATGCAAACAGTAACTTAAAAGTGCGACTCATCCCACACAAGATCCGAAATACAAAAACTCTGATCTGCCTGAGAATTAGTGTTTGACCCACAGAAATCCCACCCATCCTGGTTTGCCACACTGATTTTTCAAAAGATCATTCACTACCTGAGTGGAGGAGCCCAAACAAGGTGTTCTAGATTTATCATTTTATTTTTGTTTCAATTATAAAAATAGAGTTTACTTCTGTTACAAGCCTACTTATTGGTAATTCATTATTTTCCATGGAGTATGTTTGTTTAGAGAAATCTGAATGAGAAGATGGCAAAAATAACCTATAAGTGAGATGTCATAATTAATAAAATTTGTGAAGAACTGGAATTCTATATTAATTTTAAATTCAAATCTTTCTAACATATCCTTCTTCTAAATATAGTTTATTTTTCACTTATCTGCTGGTGTCCAGGCGTGAGTGAGCGAGACCTAAGCATTGTTTTGGCTTTGATAACGTTCTTGAAGGGAAACAGATTTGTTTAGCTAAGCCGACATTAGAAAGATCATCTCCGACACCTGAACCAAAGTACACACAACACTTAGGAGCAGTCCCCAACTTGAGCGTGCACCCAAATCAGGAACTGTTTGAGCCCCACCGCACCGCTTCTGAAGCACTAGATCGGAGGTAGCAGCCGATCATCCCCATTTTTTCTAGTATCCAGGTGGTGCCAGTGCAGCTGGTCTGCAGATCACACTTGGAGACAGAACGGTGCTTCCTTGACATGTTGATATCAAGGAATCATGCAAACCCGAAAAATCACTGAGAATTAAACCGGAAGCGAGAAGTCCTGAAAATTGGCAGAGACCCTAACCCTACTCCCAGGACAGGGGCGGCAGGGGCGGCAGGGGCGGCAGGGGAACCCAAGCCACGCCCAGCTACCGCCATCTCCCCAACTCCCAAGCCACACCCCGCAGGCTTCTTTCGGTAGCCATCACCCACGCCCCGCTTCCGCTTTTCCCCATAACCACGCCCCTCTATCGTCTCTCCGTAGCCACGCCCCTCCACGCTGGCTTCCTCGCCGGGCCTTGTCCGGTGGCCTCACGTCCTGACGGCGGCGCACTTTACGCAAGTTCGCCACGTTACGCACCGCGGCCCTGTTGCCCGCTCGGGCGTACTTCCGCCTGTCGCCTGTCACTGGCTCTAGCGTGGACCCTGGGGTCTCGGCCTCCGTCTTCCGGCTGCCAGTGGACACCCTGGCCGTGCGAGCAGTCCGCCGTTCCCCGGTAAAAGCAGGGAAGCGAGCAGTTGAAGACCGAGAAGCGGGGCCCCGGCCTCCGCGGTCTGTGTTCTCCTTTCCCGGCTGTTTTTGAGCTCAAGGGCGAAGACGCCCTCGTCCGCTCCGCCCACGCCAGAATTCTGCCGCCACGCGCGTAGTAGGGCGCTCCGTGGGAGGGTGGAGGGTGTGCGGGTGATTTCCTACGTGGATAGGTCATTTTTAGGAGGCCCAGGGCCACAGTATCTTTACAGGCTCACAAAGATATATTTTAATTTCTAAAGCCAGAAGAAAAATAAGCTTTTAGGTCGACGAAAAGGTAATACTGTCAATGTATTAACTTTCATATAATTTTAATAGGGTTATTTTTTCCTACTGTTATTTTAATGGAGGAAGGGGTCCAGGAAGGCTAAAGCACCTAAGGCTCACAAAAGACAATGGACTGGAATGCCAGTACCACACAGCCCTTCCCTGTTATCTGTGTCGCATTTCTAAAGAAAAACAAACTTTGTAAGCAGGCACATGTCCAGTACCTTACAGACCAGATGTTAACTTGTAATTCTTGCAACACACCTGTGCCCTATTGTTACCCCAATTTTACCCATGGATTTACTGAGTCACCCAAAGCTCAAAACGTGTCCAGTGTTGTACAGTTAAGAAATGGCAGAGGAGGGTCTGTCCCTCGCAGTTTAGCTCCAGAGTCCCTGCTCGAACCCATCACATGAAAGATGTGATCTCTTGGTAACTCTAATAAGCGATTAATCCAAATAACAGCAGGTAATATTTAGAGGGAACTTTTGCCAGGCTCATCGGAGCCCCCTTGTCCACTTGGCCTCTAAAGATGTGAACAAACACTAGCACAGCTCACAGCTGTGTCTCGGGATGGCTCCAGCTTAAAGTGCCCGCCCTCAGTCAAGACCCTCCCTCCCTCCCTCTGGCAGGATGCAGGGGGAGATCTTGACTATTTTTGCTCATCAACGTGAATTTCACAATGCTTTACCAAAAATGCATTAGGGTTTTGTGAGATAACATTGAATATTTAGGTTACTTTGGAATTTATGGACATTTTGGCACAGTGAGTCATCACAAAATGTAAACACTATATAGCTGTTAATTCAAGTGAATCTTCTTTTGTGTCCTTCAGTGACATTTCATAGTTTTATTTATATAGGTCTGGAATATTATTTTTCTTGGTCTTAGATCCTTAGAGTCTGTTGTACTGTTGTGAATGGTGTCTGATTTTTCTACTTCAATTCCAGATAGGTCCCAGCTGATATTACAGAAAGGCTATGATGCTCGTAAATCTACAATCCTGTTGAGCTCTGTGAAATCTGTTCATAGATACTCATGTATTTTCATGTATTTTCACAATGACATATTGTTGCCGAACAGCAATTGGGGGCACACTGCCCACTGCCACCCTCCAGGCAAAATTCCAGAGGCCCAGGTTTGGTGATAAAAGAAAGGAGTCTTTATTCAAAAGCGTCACAATTTTGGAAAGGCAGCTTTCCACAGGCATTAGTCACATGTATAGAGAGAGCCAGAGAGCCCTTCTTTTATTTTGTGTCTTCTAACCCATAATGCCATGGGCTCCAAGGCGTTCAGCTTTTCAACCAATCTCGTCCTAGACTGTTTGCCAAAGCCCCAGCACAATCCTCCTACCCCTTGTCCCTACTTTTCCCTACTCATCTGATCAGATTTCTCTGTACCAGTTCGCCCCTTTAACGGGTCTGGACTTTGTATTTTAACAAAGGCAAACGGGTGAAGGTCTCATTCTTCTGTAGCTACTTCCAACTGGCCATGGGCATAGTCCCACCTATCCCCTGGTCCAGAGATCCCTAAGAGAAAAGGGGGCCTGGAGTGGAGGGAGGGCTTCCCATGAGAGAGAAGGATCTTGCAAAGTCCAGGTCAGTTTGCTGTCCCTGGGAGGTGGTGTGTGCAATGTCTAAGGGATAACGTTGCAGGTGGCATCCTTGTACTCTGGAGGTAACAAATTTGGCAAGAGGGTTAGAAGGCACAATCAAAACTGTAGCTACTTGGCTGAATAAGGGAGGGACCAATTCTGCAATGTCCCACGTCAGGAAAAGAGGGGCTTCCCTGGAGGAAATTGCGCAAGGTGTTTACACCTGTCCAAAGCCCTTTTTCCCACTATACTTAACTCAAGGTGAGGGGAAATAGGATCCCCCCTTTAATACCTCTGCATCCTGTCTGTCTAAGCTTTTAAGGCAGAAAAGGAAACCAGTTTGGGCTTTTTTTTTTAGATTTTATTTATTTTTAGAGAGAGTAGAAGGGAGGGAGAGAGAAACATTGATGTGCAAGAGATACCTTGATTGATTACCTCTTGCACACCCCCTACTGGGGACCTGGCCCACAACCCAGGCATGCGCCCTGACTGGGAATTGAACTGGTGACCTGTAGGTTCACAGGCCGGCACTCAGTCCACTGAGCCACACCAGCCAGGGCAGAAACCAGTTTTAAAAGAAACCCGCAGACCGCCTCATACTCACCATCCCAAGCACTTAGTCCAGCCAGACTACTGAGACTCAGGAGGTGTGATGCAGGTAGGCTTCTCCAGTGAGGCCTATGTTGTGTAAACAACCACCCAGGTAATGTCATAGGCGTATGCCCTACGAAAACAGAAGGAATAACACAGGATAATTCACACTGCAAATCACAAACCAGTCTCTGAGTCCTTGAGACTGTATTTTGAGAAGACATCCAGCTGCAAGGCCTTTGCTAGAATGACATCAAACAATGACAATCTGACAAACTCTTCTTGCCCGTAAATTCTACATCTGTGATGATGTCACAAACCCAGTTTAACTTCACATGGAAACAAAACTCTGAAGACAGCTGCACCAGACCAATGTCCACCCCTGAGCACTGTGATTTTCGTTCTAACACAACTTTTCTCCTCCAGATCATCCTCAATGACCCCAAAGGGACTGCGTTAAGTCCAGTTTTCGTTTTTGCATAAACACAACAAGAGCAACAATTGATCACATAGGATCTTTAAGTCTGCTTTGCTGGGACTCACACAAGGAACCATTGCAGGTCCTCAAGGCCTGCCTGCTTCAGGCATGACATTCCCATCAAAGACTCAGTTAACAAAACCGCCACGGGAACCTGGTCTCATTGGTTCTGTGCCATCCTCAGAATGCCAAATTCTGGAGGGATCAGGTAGGGAGAAAAACGCAACGCATGGAGGAAAACCCTTATCCTCCCAATACCCACCAGGATTGCGTTTCCATGCCTTGTACCTCTTATTGTTTACTTTCCACTTGATGTAAAGTTTTAACAAACTCTCAGAAACCTACTTTTCCTTCCAGAACAGAAACAAAACAAAATCTAAAGCAAAGACAGTTCAAAAGAAGGGGACTTGGGGGACTAGAACCAGGCTCAGAATCTTGTCTCCTTTCCCACTGGCCCCACTAACCGGTCACACCGGCCCAAACTCGCCCAAAGCCCCAGGGGTGGAGGCATTCTCTGGCCTACCAGTGCACCCGTTGGCCTCCTGGCAAAGACGTGACTTCTGTCCACCTGGTCTCATGGCAAAGGCATGCTCTCTTGCCCCAGGCCAGATTCCACCCGCATCCTAAGACCCTTTGTACATTCCACATGGCAAAGGCAATCTTTCCAGCCTACCTCACAGATGATCTCTCCTACATCCCAAAGGCCAAATAGCAGAGACAGAGGATTCTTGAGGTGCCCAAAATATCAAAGTTCAAACCATGTTCCATAGTACCAGAAATCAACCAAGTAAACCAGGTGAGCAAAGAATAATGGTACCCAAGAGTGAGGTTTCTATGTGCCTTTACTCATTCAGAAATAACTATAACTCTCAATCCTTGTCTTTTTCTCTCCCTGCAATGGGAAGGACCATACTCTAACTCAGTATCTGGCAGTTAAGAAGTCCATGGCTTTGTAAGCACATGAATAAAGTAAAAGAAACATTGTCACTGTGTATTGGGGGTCACTGTCCTTTTCTGGAAGAGGACTTTCAAATGTCCTCCTGGAGTGCAGGTGCAGCTGTCTTCTTCAGAATCAACTGCAGCAGCAGGGCCTGTGTCCTCTGCAGGCAGTGCCCATTTTACCCATATGTGGCGCATCCAGGGCCAGACTCCCATAGGCTTTAGAGAAGAAGGTGTTATCCACAGGATGTCATAGGGACCAGTCCACTGCTCCGCCAGCTGCTTTGGGGCCCTGAGTTTTCTAGGTCTCTCATTAGTCTGTGGGTGTGGTTAGTACAAACGGCACTAAGTGGGCTTCAGCCACCTATTTCCCTGAGTGGGGTGATTTAAGCTATTTGCCCTCTGGTTGGGGAGAAGTGTTCACCATGTATTCTTAAGTGCCCTTGGTTTAGCAAAGGTAGGACTTTGCGACTTGCTAGATGCCCAACAATCTACTTAGTTTCCCTGTTCCACTTGTCCTGGCTTGCTGGCTTGCCTCATGTTTGTAAAACTGACACAATGACATGAATAAATCTCAGAAAGATTTTTCTGACCACATATGCCAGAGAATATGTACTGTATGAGTCCATTTATACAAAATTCTAGGCAATGCAAACCTAATCTATTCAATTTTCTTTTGGTAGTTTCAGGTATTCCCTCCTCTAGGAGTCCTGCTCCTCGCAATAGGCACACTGATGGGCACCTAGGGGGCCTCTCCTCCCTCCTTTAGGGTCCTGCTTCCTCCTTGGGCCTCCCCACCCGGTTTCTAGGAACATCATGGCCTGCTTCCCCGGGTGTTATGGGGAAGGCTATGTCCATCAGTTGAGAAGGATTCATTCCCAATGCCCCATCTAACTTCTGGAGCTTCCTTCTAGCACCTGGGACACTTTGCCCAATGAAAGTCCTGTTACCGTCCACACATTCTCTGCTGCCTCTGGGTCGGTGTCAGTGTGCCTCCTACAGGCCTGATAGGTCCTCTCTAAAAACTCAGAAGTGTCCCCATCTGGTCTTGAGCAGCCAGTGTCCTGTTCAGGCACTTTTGCTGGGGTACCCCCTTCTTCAGCCCTTCCAGTATGCACTTTGTGTAATGTTCCAGGAAGGCCAGCCCGCGCCGCCCCCCCCCCCGCCATTTACACTCCAGTGGGGCTTTGTCAAGGAAATTGCCCCAGATGGCTTGGGGGTCCCATCAGGATTCTCTTGGTGGAGACGTTGGGCCCCTTCAGTGGCCCTGTTTATAACCAGCAATTAACAAGATTTTTAGGAGAGCCTGCACATCTGTCCAGTTTGGATGATGAGTGGCAAAAATGGAGGCGGTAAGACCTGCCATTCTCTGAATATCTTCCCTATGAGGGGTTTTCAGGCCTCCTGCCTTCTCTGTGCCATCAAGAGATTCTCTGTCCCTGGCAAAGCCCTGTTCTGCAACCATGTAGGCGAATGGACAGAACGGATTGCACCCCATCTGCCTAACTGTTGTCAACACTGTTTCACTTGCATGACGGTTCCATGACCTAGGGAGCCACACACGGTTCCTCACAATCCAAAGCCTCCGCAGGCCACACAGTATTGCAACAGTGAATCAGCACTTCCTGGGACACTGGACAATGGCAGCACACGCTCCAGTCCGCTAAAACCTACCCAGTGGGCTCCCTCTAGAGGCCAGCAGAGAACTCATCGGCCCGGATGTACGGCCCAAAGGTATAACGAGAAAAAAAAAATCCAAGAAACCCGAGAGCATATAAACAAAACCGGTATCCATGGCTCCGTTATTCCAAACAGTACTCACAAGCAAATCTGCCAAACGATCTCACAGACGGTGGTCCCCACAATGGCTTCCCCAAAGCAGTCCTTCCCCGGACCTCATTTCCTGGCCTTTTCCCAGACCTGTTTCCGTTTCACCAGCCAGGCCTGTTGAGGCTGCTGATGGCTTGAGCGGATGTGCAGAGAAACTCACAAGAGACTGGGAGACCCCACAGACGCACTCTTGGGGTCTATCAGCCACAAGCAGTTAGGGTCCCACCAGAGTCACAATTCCAGAGGCAAAGATTTGGTGATAAAGGAAAGGAGTCTTTATCCAAAAATTACACAATTTTCGAATAACACCTTTCCACATACATTAATCAAGTAAGTGTATCAATAGGGCTAAACTCTTTAAGTCTTTAGATACTGTTTTAATCACTTAAGCCTATCAATTAAGGCTAAACTCTTTAATACCCTGTTAGTTTTTAATTACCTTGTTTCTACAGGATTAGTTTACCAACTCAGAACAACTTGGATACAAAAGCTACACAATTCTGGAAGAATGGCAGGCCTCTGCCTCACAGCTCGTCCCTCGAGAACGCTCGAAGAAGGATCACCCTGCCACCCTCTGCCAGGCAGGCCCGACCCTAGGCTGTGCCCAGAGTTCCTTCTCCCATCCAAAATCCACCCAAAATCCATTCAAATTACGTGTCATTGGGGGATGCGGGCAGCTGCAGCACCATCACCCAAGAATCCTCGAGGAAGAGAGAGGCCCCAGCCCAGATTTCACATCTTCTGGCCCATAATTCCATGCACATTCAGCATTTCAGCCAATCCAGTCCTGCACTGCTTACTGTTGCCTGGGCAACCTCCTCCTAGGTTGGTCCCCACTCCTCCCCAGTGATCTGATCAGATCTCTCTGTATCAATATTATTTTCAAACAATAAAGATAATATCTTTTTTTCCCTGGCCAAATTGGCTCAATGGGTTGAGCACCTGCCTGTGAACTGAAAGGTCGCCAGTACCATTCCCAGTCAGGACACATGCCTGGGTTGTGGGCCAGGCTCCCAGTAGGGGTGTGTGAGAGGGAACTCATCATGTTTCTCTCCCTCTTTCTCCCTTCCCCTCTCTCTAGAAAAGTAAATAAATACGGCCCTAGCCACATGGCTCAGTTGGTTAGAACATCATCCCAACATGCCAAAATTGCCCATGTGAGCCCTGGTGGGAGCACATACAAGAACTGACCAATGAGTCCAGAAAACAAGCGGAACAACAAATTGATCTCTCTCTCTGCTTCCCCTTCCTCTCCTTCCCTTAAATAAATTTAAAAAAGACTTAGCACTCCTGTGGGATTAAATGTTGTCGTTAAAAAGTAAATAAATAAAATCTTTTTAAAAAATAACACTTTTTCTTATGAATCCTCATCCTTACTACTTCTTGTCTTTGTGTCTGGACGTGGACTGGGGCCCTCGGTGCCACCTCAGACAGGAGCAGCACAAAACTTTGTCTTTCTTTTTGACTTTTTGGGAATCCTTTCGAAACTGATCATTATATATTATGTTCACTGTAGCTACTCCTGATGAAATAGCCACCCTTTCTCATTTTAGTCTATTGAAAATATATACGATAAAATAAAAATAACATTTAAAAAGAAAATGCATGTGATGAAAGAGGGTTATCTTCATGCAAATATTTTTTCAGTATCTATGGAAATTACCACATAATTTTTCCCTATTACTATCTTTCACTGGAAGATTTATGATGTTAAATTTTTCTTCCATTCTTGGAATAAATTCTACACGTCTACTATTATTTTTAAATAGTATCACCTCTTGGTTTCTATTTGCTTGTTTTTTAAATACAGCTTTTTTATGAATGTTCATAAGACAAGACTACAATTTTCTCTCATCTCTTTTTTTATTTCTATCTAGTTTAAATAATAAAGTTATACATTTTCAAAGAAAGAAAAAGAGAGCTATTATTTTTTATTGAAACGCCGTCTGTTAAATAGGGCTTATCAGTTCCTTAAGTTAAACTAAAAGCGTTAAAACCCAACTGTGCTTGCTATTTGGGTTGAAGTCTATAGGAAAGATTTTTTTAACTGCTTATCCCATTTTCTTATAATCATAACCTTTTTTCTTGGAAATGATCCTCTATATCTTGAAAATTATCCGTGAATGTTCAGCTCTTCTCTCTTTTTTTTTCTGTAAGAATTGTCCATAGCATTCTCATGGTTCTTAATCTCTCAGTTTGATGCGTCTGCTTCCCCTTCCTCACATCTGGTTACATATAATGAACTTGGGTTCCAGATCCGGCCCTCCCCTAGGACTTTATCCACTAGGTGACGCTACGAGACCGCGGCAATTTAATGTACCCTGCAGTTCTGGGATTAAGCCATCACGGCAAATTTCCTACACCTTCTTCCAGAGTCCTGCCCACACCAACAGGCTTTCTTCCTAGTAATCTTTCAAAAACAAAATTTTCCCTTTACCTTATGCTTTCTCAAGGGACCCTGGCTTTATGCTACGAGTCTGCAGTTCAGTCCAAGGGCTCTCTTCCCCAGCAACATACTTTAATTAACGAACCTCAGAATCCCGATAATGAAATTTGTCCCAGAAAACCCAGTCGGTTCTGTTTATCACTCTGGTTTCATTTAGCTCCTAGGTTGTTATTGTTCCAGGAGATTTCAGGTTTCTTGTTATTAAACAAGGATGTTTAATTTTGTTCTGGGATATTTGGTTTCTTGGTATCAGGAAGGCTTTCCGGAATAACATGGTTAGGGGAGAAACTCGGTTCTTCTCGGCAATGCAATAAAGAGTTAAACACCAGCGAGTCTATTAGCGTGCAAGCAGGGTTTATTGGTGATCCGTTCTCCTGGGAGAGAACGGGCCTAGGTAAGGTGGGAGCCAAAAGGCAGAAGTTCAGGGTGAGGCAACATAAAGGCGGCGTAGGTAACGGCAGCGAATGGCCAGAGGCCGGGCGGCCTGGTCCAGCGGTCCGAGAGCCAAGAGCACCAAGCCCCCTAGTCCTCTGTCCTGAGGACTCCTGTAGTTGGTGAGATGGTGGAGGGTGAAGAAGTTACATATTGATTGACCAAAGGTGGTTCTAGCTTTCCAGGACAGAGTGAGAATACCCAAAGGTATTAATGGGCTTCTTCCTTTAGGCACTAGGTGACCTTTCGAGGCTTTCAGGCTTTGGGATGAAAGCACAGTTTCAAAGGCTTTCCTCCCCAGATAACGAAAAAGATAGCTAGAATTCCAAGGACTGATGTGTCAGCGGGTGGGACGGGTATCCCTCCTCATCCCTGCCTTGGTTTGCCATCTTTCCTACCCAACAGTGTCTTGTTTTTCACTTTGGAAATAAAAGTCCTTAGTGTCCCTCTCCAGCCCTATCAAGACTTTTAGCTTAATATTGCTATACGTGCTATACTGTCTCCTGATATTCCTCAGAGTTCCTCTTCATTCTTATTTTTCTTACTATTTTTTAAATCCATGCATGATTTATTTTCAGACTCAAGTGAGGAAAGCACTTTCTAGTGCGCATTTTCATTACACATTTTAATACCTATTTTATTACATTCGTTACAGTAATGTACATGTTAGCTTTATAACAGAGTAAACATAAAAAGATAAAATATTGTACATATTCCAAAACGCTGACATAATACTTCTCTGAGAAGGACAAGTGAGAACTTCTGAAACTTCCATGAAGCCACAATCACATAACGAAATAATTACACAGTACATCGAAGTTAGTGCCTACCTTTATTTTGGAGTTATATTGTACGTAAATGTTAAAAAATGAATTACTGTTCTTGGGCCTGGAGAGAGTTTTTATGGGGAAAAGTCCATCAGAGAAATATACTTACTTAAAAGCCGAGTGTCCACTCTATTTTTTAGAGAACAATCCTGTGGCCTAAGTGGCCCTTCAGTTCCTCATCGAATGCTCGCTGTCCCGACTGGGGCTCAGATATTCTACCCAGAGAGACAATTTCCAAGGTATCCAGCTTATATTTTATTAGTAATTGTTATGTGCCAGTAATTTCCTTTCAAATTAAAGTAAAACCAAGTGTGTTTAATATTTTACGCTTTTAATTTTTTTAAGCATCAGACCCAGCAATATTTAAATGACGTTGTTGAATGTAACTGAGAATATTGACTTTTATCTGAGACTTATGGATCCTAAAACACAGAAAAGATTATAGAAATTCCCACCCCTCCTTTGTATTCCAAAAATGGCTTACAGCAAGGAACCACTTTTTCCCCCAAGGAATTAGGTAGGACTCAGGGATGAACTCTTGGGTGACCTGTGACACAGATCCTCCAAATTGCCATTCTTTGACTAATCCAAGATTAATGCAACTGCTAGACCCAGGGACCAATCACAATAATATGCTTATCAGCCAAACTTTACATTTTCTCCATGCCCTCAGGCCCCTGAACTTTTACCCACCCTCAGCCTTCTTAAGGGTCCCTCCAGAGAACTGGGTGACCTCAGAGTAAAACATTCTCTGATCTGCTGTCCAATCAAATCACTTGTTCATCTCATTTTTCTATACAAAGTTCTTTCTAGTCTTGTTAACTCTTCACTAAAAAGAAAATCCCTTTTGCTTAACCTTTGAGAAGATGGCAGATCTTATGAAACCGCACTTGGGCGGGCGCTGTGGAAGTAGGCTCTTCCTCTAGCTGTCAATGATCATTCCCCAAACGTCTCTAATTACAGAGTCTGGACCTGTATTCTAATTTACACCATTCTTGGACTGTTTTGTCTGCCCTGTACCCTGTGTCTATCTCACTAGATTCACGTACACGTGAAATGAACACTTCACTTTGGGTCAGTCCTCACCACTCTTCAATGTTCTATAGAGCCAGGTTCGTCTTGTGGAAAATTCACAAAATTCAGCCAAGTAAATCTTAAGATCTAATTGTCGTTAACCAATTCATGAAGCAGGCAGCATGGTATTTAGCTACTGGAAGGGGCTCTGAAGGGTTGTACTACCTGGAAAGTTTTCATAGGAAAAAGGGTGGAGCAAGGAAGCTATTAACAAAAGAAAACAAAGGCATATTCTGGGGCATCTTTTCTTCCAGGAAAGAGAACCTGAGGATTTTATCATGTGGATTGCCTCCTCTTACTAAGGGGGATGGAGAGGGCCCAGGTGACTGATTACATTACTGGTGCTTGGCCAGAAAATTCCAGATTTGTTCATTATGATTATGTTTCTGGGAGAGAATGAAACTGTAATTAGATCAGGTATTAAATCTAGGTTTGTTATCTTGAGCACGAGTTATATCATTTTAGGCCTTTGCTTTTTCTTTAACAATCTGTTTATGATGCGCACACTTAAAAAATTGGTTGTTTGATCCTTTATGTTCTTTATTTAAAATCTATAAGCCCAATGGTTACACTTGAGCAAATGGTCAAGGATTATTGACTTGATGCTTTTATTTATTATTCATAATTTTTTTTCCGAATTGGAAATGAATCAGACCACAAACAGCTTGTGTTTGCAGGCAATGTGCCTTAGTCACAGAATATTGACATACATTAGTACAAAGAGGAGCGAATTTCACGGCGAAATCTCATGGGGAGGATGGAATGAGACATGTTAAGAGAAACTTTCACACCTAAAGTGATGCATATTGATGTCACTTTCGAGCTTTGGCTCTCATTTGGTGGCTTTCAACTATGGCCATAAAGGAAACACATGAACGTTCTCAACTGGTAATGCTGATAAAAACGAGCAAAAATGCTAATGGCAACGCTAATAACAAGTGATCCTAGACAAAGAAAGGAAAAGGAGAGTTTTTAAACATATGTGTGGAAAATAGAAGGGATTCTGGGTAGTGCCCCTTTACGCCCTTTGTTCCCCATCCCTCCAGCACGCCTTCCCCGCAGGTGAAGATCAAAGATCCCTTAGCACCTTCCTTCAGAAACTGTGGCACACCCAGATCACCTGAGTGTCGGCACCAGGAGAGTCTGATTTGTAGGTCTCGGGTGGAGCTTAAGACTCTGCATTTCTAACCTGCTCCTCCTGGGTGACTTGCTGCTGCTGCTGCTGCTGGTCCAAGGACCACAGCTTTTGACTAGCCAGTCCCAAGCAGAAAATAAGCTGTCACTTTAAGTGGGAAGCCAGGGTCAATGGAAATCAGACCCATTCCTCCAGGAGGCAGGCCAGTAAAGACCAGCAGGGCTGCGTGAGGCTCCAATTAAGAAAACTTGGGGATCTCTCAGAGAAAGTGCTGGGCTAGAAAAGAAGGGTTGCCGCAGCTGAGCAACAGCTGGGCCAGCCTGTTTGCAAAAACCCAGCTCTGAGGACAATCAAGTGCTTATGAACTGACCGAGGGGCCTGAATGTAGAAGAACAGTAGCTTATCTCACCAGTTAGAAAGGCGAGGTAAATGGTTTATAATTACAGAAAAATCCAGTCTCTGCTTTAGGTATATATCTTGTTTACTTTTCTGAAACAAGAATGAAAAAAATAGTAATGTTCAATCAGGTAGGTAGTTATGATTAAATAAAAAAAAATATGTATGAAGCACATTAGCTGTTACTGTGAGCATTGCCACACTGACTACATTGGGAATAAAGAAGAAATAATGAAGTTGAATGGGTCTTCGGGAAGTTTCCTCCATACTGAAGTGAGAAAACAAATGAACTATTGTATAAACAAAGATAAGACAGCACAGACTCAGGAGCGTGGTCCTCTTGGGTGCCAGGCTGCCCCAGGCAGCTTGCCACCGCGGGTGTACTGTTAGGAAAAAAAAAGCAAGTTCAGAAAGGACACATCTCTGCAAAAACACAGGAATAAAATAACTAGGTAACAAGCCGATTTCAGCCAGAGGATAGTAATTTAAAACAAAGCTGTTAAATAGCCAGCTTTTTTCACTTTAATTTTATTTTTAAACCGTTGAATTAGTTAGACTGGAGAACTATGTCGGACCCTCCTCCGAGACTGGACTGGGAATGATTTGATACTTCCCAATAGGAAGAATTGTAGCCATATTGACCAACTAATTCCTCTACCGTTTCCTGTCAAGCACTATTATTTTGCTTTCTCACTGAGCTTGCATTCCCTGCCCTTTATTTTCACGCTTCGTTTCTGCATGGCGTCTGCAGGGAGAAACAGCGTCCCCGGATTAGTCTGGGTGACGGAAAATCGCCTGCTTCTTTCCAGTTCTTTCCGTGTCGTGTCTAGATTCAAACGTACAGATACGTTGGCGCCTTGCAGCCCTGCTTCCCGCACCCCGACAGGCTGACCTTAGGAAAGTGCAAGGACGGCATTTTTTCTAATCCTTTTTAGGCGTGAAAAAGAATTGTGTCGTTGTTTAAAATTGCAACTCCATTTTAACGAATGAAAATGCAAATGTGGAATTCTTGCGTTGTGATTGGACAGAGCTAGTTCTTTTAACGTTACTCTGAATATCAACCAATCAGACACAGACCTTTACTTTATCACCTTATTTGCATGTCTGGTTCTATATAAAAAGGACACGTCCTGCTCTGCCGTTACTTCTTCTCTTACCAGTTTCGATTTTCTCGCCACTATGCCTGAGCCCGCCAAGTCCGCGCCCGCCCCGAAGAAGGGCTCCAAGAAGGCGGTGACCAAGGCGCAGAAGAAGGACGGCAAGAAGCGCAAGCGCAGCCGCAAGGAGAGCTACTCGGTGTACGTGTACAAGGTGCTCAAGCAGGTGCACCCGGACACGGGCATCTCGTCCAAGGCCATGGGCATCATGAACTCCTTCG
>VMDR010011182.1:0-11086 GCA_007922815.1 Macrotus californicus | reverse complement strand
ACGGCGACTTCTGAAATCCTGATGTAGACGCGGGCGTCCTCTAGGTGTCGCTGCGGCCCGCCGCCCCCGTTTCTTTGTGTACTCTAACTACTTTCTCATCCCCCGCCCTTCGCCTGAGGCCTTTTAGAGTCCTAGCTAAGCGTTTTATCTCGGGTTGAACCTGTTTGGCAGCTTCTGCTCCAGGGAGGGAACAATCGTTACTGCAACTTTGTTTTTCTTTCCCCATCTTTAATAAGATGCTGGAAATTAGGTGGTGGTTGTTTTTTTTTTTAATAGCAAAACATACAATCCACACTCACCTAATTCGTTTCACAAACTAGCCCTCCAAGAAAACTCAGTATTCAGTCTCTTCACTAGATTGCTTGGCGCTGCCACACCCAATCCGTCCTTCCCTCTCCCGGTCATTTGAGTTCCCTTCTGAGCTCCTCCCGCCATCCTGTCTCCAGGTCTCCGCTGCTCAGCTCCACACCTTGGGGACCTTGGCCGTAAAGAGAGAGGGGCCCGGGGGTCGGTCAGAACGTTCAGGGGAAGAAGGATGGGGGGGTGGGAGATGCTATTCCACGTCCGTGTGACGGACGCTGAGGTCTGGAGGCCTAAGGTTTGTGATCGCATAATGCCAAGGAGGCTAGACCCAAAGATACAGGCGCAGGACTTCCCTTCCCCCAGCTGGGAACTGAGGCAGAGCCTTCCGGGAGAGAAGGCAGGGGACAAAGGTTCGGTTAGCGGCACCGCGCCCGTAAATGTAACAGCCAATGCAGCAAGAAGCCCCCATTCCTAGACCACTCTATCCGGCCTCCCTCTATTGTTTCAAAAAGGGAAAATGAGCACAAAGACACAAGTTGTTGTTTGTTTGTTTTTTCCAGGTTACCAAATCATGAGTGCCTTTCAAGTTGTCTGGTCACCTTGAATTTATTTGAGCTTAACACTGAAAGTCCTGTCATAGAGAATCCAGTTTCTTTTCCAAGCACCATGCCTTTTTAAAAAGCACTGCTCGCCCTGAATTATCCCTGCCCAGAGCCTTTTGATGCTTCCCCCCCTCCCCCCCTCCCCGCCCCTGGCCCACCCCTGCAGAAGCAGAAACTGTAAGGTGTCTGGCCCACACACATCTAACTCAAAGCCCGCTGCAGAGAATTCTTTTTCTCCTTTTTGTATTTTGTTTCCTCCGTCATCGTTGTTGTTGTTGTTTGGCTTTTGTTTTTGTTTGTTTGTTTTCTCACTGTTTGTAGGGGGGGGGGATGTGAACCTCTCCAGCCTTCAGTCTTTTGCAGTTTTTCTCTGCCTGAAATGCCCCTGGTCCCACAGCCAACCCCCTCTGCCTACCCCCACACACAGTTTATTCATCAACTCCCATTTCTACTTATTCATCATGTTCTTGGCAAAGCTGTTCTGCACTGTTCAAGGCCCTCCCTGGCCCCAAGCTCTGGCTGAGTACCCAGCCCCACACTCCGGATTACTAAGGAAGGAGCAGGGGACCCTGAGGACTGGTGGGGATGAATCAGGAGCTGATCTCTGAGGCTGCAGTGGGGTTCTGCCTTCCCTGGAGCACGAGGTAGGGAGGGAGGCGAGAGATGAGTGACACTGGGGCTGTATTAGAAGAGAAGGAAGGCAAATGATCATTGGGGAGAGAGATGCCTGCAACTGCCTGACACAGGAGCCTTCCGGGCAGCCACACAGCTTCCAATGAGGCTCACTCCTATTTAAGTGACAAGCACTCAATTATGTCCTGAGGATCTAGAGCAGTGGTCTCCAAACCAGACTGCATCAGGATCACCGGGATGGGGGTGGGGGGCTTGTTTAAAGCACAGAGGGCTGGTCTCACACCCAAGACTTCCTTTCATTGGCTCTCAGGAGATCTGGGAATGTGGCTTTCTCCAACTTCTCAGAACCCATAAATGCTGCCTATCTGGTACCCTGCTTTGAGAACATCTGATATGTGGTGAAGAACAAGCTAGCCAACCCCACTGAAGGTACACGAGCCCCGTGGAATGTCTATGTCCACGTGTGTAGTTTTCAACGGAGTCTCAGAAAGTTTTGATTCACATATTGTCAAGAACTACTCTAGTTCTAAAGAGAGACCTTACTTTAAAACTTCCAGATTCCAAGTGTCTAAGACATACATGTAGTCCACCCCTCCGTCCTTAACATGTAATAAGCCCTGGGGTTCTGTCCAGCATGAAACGCAGTGGAAGTACCAAGGGGGGAAAAGCTCATTTGCTATCAGGTTTCCTTAGAAACTCCCGGCCAGTAAACAGTCCGTGCTGCTAAATAGAGAAAAGAAAGCCACGTTTGGTAAAGTCAAGTTGCTATTACTCAACTACAATGTAGCTGTTAATTCTTGTCCACGGGAACAGACCCCTGATTTGTCCAGCTCTGTGGGGCAGATGTGCCCCTCCTGGTCATTCAGGAACTCTTGTTCCGTACAAGTCACTGTTCTACCACCTCTGGGACTGCCGTCCTCCGCCCGATTGAAACCCAGCACCTTCTTAACTAGACAATGGTTTTTAATCCCAGGCCTGAGTGATTTCTACCCACATTTGTGTAATACTTACATATTCACACCTCTGCTAGAAGGCAAGCCACATTTTATGGAAAAAATACGAGTTTACACTCCTCTACTTTAAAGACCTTGCTGTGTTGTTAGTGCATAGTAAATACTGCTATGAATTTAAGAACCCCTGGGGTAGTGAGAAACGATAAAAAATTCCCAAGTAATTTACAAGCCCCCAGCAGTAGTGCCAAACTCCACGACAGCGAAAAGCCGCTAATGAGTATCATGAAGTGACAGCTCCTTTTAGTGAAAAGATAGGTGGCCCTAAAAAGGGCCTTTGGTTTTGTTATGAGCGAGTTGCTGGGTGACTTAACCCCCGAAGCCGTAGAGGGTGCGGCCCTGGCGCTTGAGCGCGTAGACCACGTCCATGGCCGTGACCGTCTTGCGCTTGGCGTGCTCCGTGTAGGTGACGGCGTCCCGGATCACGTTCTCCAGGAAGACCTTGAGCACCCCGCGAGTCTCCTCGTAGATGAGCCCCGAGATGCGCTTGACACCGCCGCGCCGGGCCAAACGCCGGATGGCAGGCTTGGTGATGCCCTGGATGTTGTCACGCAGCACCTTGCGGTGGCGCTTAGCACCCCCTTTGCCGAGACCCTTCCCGCCTTTGCCACGACCAGACATGGTTACACCAAATACTAAGCGTGCAACGCTATGCTGGAGCTTAACCAGCTCAGCATTTTTATAGGAACATGTCGGACCTGATTGGAAACCTCAAACACAGGGGCGGTGACCAACTCAGTTCCAGCTCTTCGTTCATTTGTCCTTGCTCGGAGCTGCGGAGACCCGGAAGCAACACTGAATCCTGACGCGGGCACTTAATAAATGCTCCTATATGGGGTCATATATGTGTTTGCATACAATACTTAGAGCCATTAAGTGCGATATTTCATACACATTCCACAAAGAAGCTTAACACTTGTCCTTCAGATTTTCCAAAATATGAAATAATGATTTAATGCCTGTTGTTCCTTATGAAACACTTAAAAGAGCTAACCTATGCAAATTGTTTCACATCTGTAAATAAGCAGCCAGTCAACTAATTATTCCTCTCTTCAGTATGCGCCCCTCTAAAACGATGAGCCTAACAGAGTATCCTAATTTGCTAAACCTTCTGTGGGGCTGTGAAAAAAAAAGTAATTTTCTTCCAAGCTCTTCTAGCTGGGCTAATAAATTAAAAGCGACAGATTAGCGGGAGAAAATCAAATTTTAATGTATGTATATGGGGAAATTCGTGTAAGAATGAAAATTCCAAAGACAGGCAAAATGAGACATAGGGGTCATTTTGGATAAAGGAGGAAGGGGGAGGGGTCTGGGATTTCAAAGGAGAAATAGACAACCTACTGGTAGGGAAACTGGGGAAAAAATCTTGCTAGAGAACTCAGAAACAATGGTACAGAGGAAAATCTGGGGAATGGATTTCGGCATGGATCCTTTCTGGCACCATCCTTAATTCATATGTGCTAAAGTGAATATGCTAAGACAATCATGATAATGTTTCTTGAAGCGGGTTTTTACTTTTAATGAGATTTCAAAGAAAGTCTTCCTGACTGTGGAGCTTTAGTGATTTCTGCTCCAAACGACCTGTGTGCCAAGGTGGCACACTTCAGGGAGGCTCATTCCTGATGCCTACACTTCTTCTGAGAACACCTCAAAATAATAAATCCCTAAATAATTCATTCATCATTCAGTCTCTCGGGGAGTTCAAGCTGACTTTGGGTAGCCTTGGCTTTTCCTCCATGGTCTGTGTTAAGCAGGATAGAGAGCAAACCAAGGCAGAGAGCAGGAGGGAGGTATGTCTCGCTCATTTGCTCGGCGGTCCGGAGCCTGGTCAGGTAAGATTGACAGGTGTTCTGAACATCGCGAGAAGAATTATGATAGTGCAGGAGGAAGGGAGACATGGAAATTCTGTGTGTGTGGTTTCCACTCTCTGGGAAAGAAAGACTTTGAGTCTGTGTATTAATAATCCCAAGGTCTAGAGAGGGCAGGAGGAGGGGGAACCTAGAACCTGGCTACAAGCATACAACCCCTAAAACCCCAATAGCGGGGAATTCAGACTAGCTGGGGTGCCCACTTGTGGCTCAGGTGTTTCTCATAAATACACTTGCTATCTCACTTCCACTATACGGGTTGTCTCTCACCGGAATTGTTCTCTCACACGCAAGACAGAAACTGAGGAGCTGGAGTCCCCTAACTTGGGCCTCCCTGGTAACAGTCTGTGAGGAGGACCAAGCTCATCAGGTGTTTACGGTACATGGACACAACTTCCAGAGGGGAGTTCTTCACCTGTGATCCACAGACGGGGTGCAGAGCATCTGGCAACTTGTGTACAGAGAACAAAAACTTCATCATTATTCTTACTAACCCCCAACTGAATGTTCACATTTCCTGTTTACAAACACAGGCAGCACACAGTGTGATTGGTTGGGCCTGTGCTATATTCACATCACAATGCACTTCAGCTGTCAGTATCTCAAAATATCATTTAAACGTATTTCTCCACATAAACTGTGGTAATTCTTGGTCACGTGGGTAATCTTGTGGTTTAAAGTAATGATAAAAAGCACATATGTGAATACTTCACCAATTTGGATTTTTGATAAGTTTAATGACCCTATTTTAACATAACGGCTTTTCTTTGTCATCCTATGCCCATTTTCTTAAACGTTTACAGGTGTTACTCCGGGAATGGGCCCATATGCTTCCTCAGTTGTATGGAAAATTCAATGACACAAAAATGGTTGAGAATCCCTCCTCTTTCGGGCCCTGACAGCCTTGAGAGGCTCCAGGTTTCGAGAATGAGCTGAGAGCAGCATTGGCAAAGCCCATCACGTTAGAATGAAATTCTCGTTAGTGTCAGCACCCTGACAGAGGTGTAAGAAAAATGGCGATGATTTTTCTCCACTTATAAACAGTAGAGAGATCATTTCCTCTCTCTCTCTTCTTAGAGAGTTTTCTTGGAGAAAGAGTGAGTCTGAGTTTTCACTCTTCCCTTAGAAATTGAGAGAAATTTTTCTACAGATTCAGCCCTGTCTTCAGCTTTCACAGTGTAGAGGTCCCTCCAGGGTGGTGGGACAAATACTCAGTATTTACGTGGCCTCTGGACTTAGGTGGGTAGTCTCTCAGAAGACCCACATACAGGAAGGAGATTGTCACAAAGTATAACCCATCTCTGAAAGTGATCAGGTTTTTCTTTCTTCTGCTCTAGAAGATATGTGAATTTTTTCCCCCAATTATACTTACTTTTATGCTAACTTACATGTATGTAAATCTGTTAATGTTTACTCAAAAATAAATTACTTTTTTTCTAAAGTTTATTGATACAGTAAGGTCATGCTGTTGACAGAATTGTTTTCTTTCCCCAACATCTGAAGGGAGAAAAAGTCCACTAGGCTTCACAGCTCTTTATCACGTCTGATAGGAGCATTCCTCTGCCTGTGTAAGTGCGGAGACCGAAGCCCTCTAAGGAGAATCATTCTGGGCCACCCAGCTCAGTGGCAGAAATTCACAACAGGCGATTTACTTCATAATTGTTCTGCACCTTCAATGGAGTCTAAGGCCCCAACCAGTCAGGTAGGGTTCTCAATCAATTTAAAAGGAGTAATAACAAGTGTCCAACACTATTGTGTCAACACTACTGTGCAGAGCATGGTGGCACAGAAAGCTGGTATTTAAGCAGTAGCTACAATAGCAGAAGAAAGCCCTGGAGTGGGATTCAGGACCCTCTTGAGTTCTGGTTCCACAAAGAATTCCTGCATGTTATTTGGCATTTTCCTATATTTAAAGGATTATAGGCAGTATCTGTGAGATCCAATATAGTCTCAGTTGTTTAGTCTTCCAGGAAGATTTTGAAGTGGACAAGGGTACAGATAGCATGAAGAAATCAATATAGCAACTCAAGAGAGGGAGCAATTCCATCAGTTTAAGGGATTGGGAATGGCACATATAAACAGTTCAAAGTATGTCATTAGATTAGGTTCATGTACACCTGGACTTTAAAATAGGGTGAGGAGTGGGAAACAAGAACAAAACAATCCTGAAAAAGTTACTCTAAAAGGTTAGATGATTAGACCAACACGTAGCTTTCAAACTGCAAAACGAGACTCAAACACGTATCATATGCTTGAAAATCTCATGCTTGTTCTACTAAACCGTGCTGCCAAAATGATGACTTAACACCATGTGAAAGAATTCAGATGTCATATTGAAGTGCTTCTTCTTAAGTTAGAAAGTCAAAGGAAGATGGGCCGTATAAATTTGAAGCTCACTTGAGGAATATTCATTGACAGCAATACAGAGGGTGAAATTACAGAAAGAATGAGAGAAAGAAGCCCATAAAGTGAGAAGAGCCAGGCCAGGCAAGAAATAGAGGGGCTAGAATTACAACCACAAGGGGCAAAATAAGTGAGGAGCAATAATTTTAGGAAGAGTGCATGGAACTTGGTGACAGCCTGGATTTGGTGACAAACAAAATGGAAGAATTGAAATGTTTTCATGTTAGTTAATAAAAGCATGGTGTCATTGCCAAAAGATCGTATGAAGATATCGACTGGAAGGTTATTTTTCGATTGGAAGCTACTTCGGTGAGGTCACTCTCGTGGAGAGTCTTGTAGATGTGGAGGCAGATCTTCAGCAAACACTCAGAAATGCAAATTTAACATTTAGGCAAGAGGAAAGACCTCAAGAGAGAGACTTGGGGATTATCTACATAAGTGTAGCTCATGAACTCACCAAGGTGAATGGGGAAGTACCTTGGAGATGTCCTACATTTAGTTGGCTGAGAGACAGCCATTACTTAGGTGGTGCTGCAGAAGACTATAATGTCAAACCATTTGTAAAAGAACAGAAAGTGTGAGCTCTGTAGCGAGTAAATAAACGCTACACATAAAAATGATCTGTATTGAGCTTATTTCTCTTCCCCTCGCATGCATTTGAGTCACGGTTTTAATTTCTATTAACTCCTTAATTTTTTCATGTCTGAATTGGATGTTATGCACGAATAAACCAGTCATTTGTTGACTTTAATGGTATGAAGGAGAAGGCCTGAGGTGTGTTTTTTTTTTGCTTTGCTGTCGGATTCTAGCATTTTCTTTCACAGTCCTCGTGGAACACAGACTTGTGGGTGTTTCATGATACCCACAATATGTTGAAGACAAAGATATAGTTTGAGGAGTGAAAACAAAAAAAGTCAAATCACTCTGTTACCAAACTCAAGGAGTTCGCCGTCTGGTATGTTCTACTCAAGAATAAGACGTGGTGGCGGTTGGCAAGTAGTCTTATTTACGTGCGGCAAGCAAGTCGAGGAGGCAGGTGATTCATATCTAAGGCTTGTCTCCCTGAAGGGAGGCTTAGCTGTTGCTTATACACAACAACAATTAACTACTCAGTTAGTTGCATCTTGATTTTTTATTTCTGCAGTTCATTGAACAGATGTGATTCTGGTCAAGCTCATTCGGTTACATCTGCATCTACAAAATACCACGTTTTCCAGAGTTTAGCAAAAAGAGCATTTAGTAAAAATGGCCCAGACCTCGATACCCTTGTCCTATCTAACAGCTCTGCCATCGGCCTCTTTTTGACTCACCACAAAGCATAAGCTGTAATGAGTTTCCTATAAAGCTATATCCTTCCTTAAATAAGAATTTTGGTCGTAAATATAACACAGGCTTGTTTTTAAGTTTCCCTGTTGTACTGAAATTCTGTGTGTGTGCGCTACGTATATTCCTTAACAGTGTTATCATGTGAATACTTTGCCAAAATTTAGGTTCCCCAAGCATGACAAACTTCTATACCCCAAAACTGGTGAACATTTGAATAACTGACCTCCCCTAAGAAAACAAGAATTTTGTCACCCATAAAAGGATCCAACTCTCTTTTATGCCCCTCCCTGAATCTCCTCTGCCTTCAGCTACTGTCACAATCACCACTACCATGACAAGGCAATGCTTGAATATTACATTTCCCATTTTCCTTAAATAAATGTTGACTGCTTGAAGCCAAAAATTACCTACCCTCCAAATAGTCAGAAAAAGCTATGATAAAGCTTTTTTTCAGACAAAATAAAGGTTTTTCTTATTAGGAACTGTGGTTCTTACAAGCATCCTTTAATACAGTTCTTGCAGAGAAATCCTTTAAGAGCCTGTGTTATTTCTCCTCATATGAAAGAGATTTTCTGGGTAAATCTCAATGAGAATAAAGTAGTTGTTGAAATCTATGAGAAGCCAAGAAGGTATAGGACATTATTAGCGAGTAAGACACTGAGAACACACAGGGAAAAATGTATAATTTAAACAAAAATCAACAAGTTGACTCTCTGACATGGGAATCTGTCATAGTGTCAGGGGGGTTTGACAACTGCTGAGACCGAGGCGACACTGACCAGGAGGAAAAATTATGACGGCCTCAAAGGCTGAGCTGTCCCTGTGCATTGTGGAGTGGAATTGGTGTGATTCCTCGGCAAGAAATTTTAATTTTGTAGCTTTCCTAAAGTGAAACAAACACAATTCCGGGCCAGAGCTGAGACTGGAGAGCTGTCAGGGCGGAAGGGTGAGCTGTGAACCAATCAGCGCGCAGCGCCGCTGTGTGTTTATATAGACGCACTCGCCAGCCTGGCCACTTAATTTGGAGATTTTATTTTTTTACTGCCAAGTATCCGAACCAACAGTCATGTCTGAAATCGCGCCTGCCGCGCCACCTGCTCCCGCTACGGAGAAGACACCTGTGAAGAAAAAGGCCAGCAAGTCCGCCGGTGCCTCCAAGCGCCAGGCGTCCGGGCCGCCGGTGTCCGAGCTCATCACCAAGGCCGTGGCCGCCTCCAAGGAGCGCAGCGGCGTGTCGCTGGCCGCGCTCAAGAAGGCGCTGGCGGCCTCGGGCTACGACGTGGAGAAGAACAACAGCCGCATCAAGTTGGGCCTCAAGAGCCTGGTGAGCAAGGGCACCCTGGTGCAGACCAAGGGTACCGGCGCTTCCGGCTCTTTCAAGCTCAACAAGAAGGCGGCTTCTGGCGAGGCCAAGCCCAAGACCAAGAAGGTGGGTGCGGCCAAGCCCAAGAAGGCTGCTGGGGCGGGCAAGAAGGCCGCGGGGTCAGCCACCCCCAAGAAGAGCGCCAAGAAGACCCCGAAGAAGGCGAAGAAGCCAGCGGCGGCTACAGGGGCCAAGAAAGTGACCAAGAGCCCGAAAAAGGTGAAAGCAGCCAAGCCCAAGAAGGCGCCCAAGAGTCCAGCCAAGGCCAAAGCCCCTAAGCCCAAGGTTGCCAAGCCAAAGTCTGCCAAACCTAAGAAGGCTGCCCCGCAAAAGAAGTGAAGATGGAGACTACCTGAGAATACAAAGGCTCTTTTCAGAGCCACCCAAATGATCTGATAAAGAGCTTGTGATGCCACTTAAACTGGATGGGGGTTGCGGTGAATGAGTGTTTTCTTCGTTTGGCTCTTCCGAGTGTAAACACCAGAACAGACACTGCTGTAAAAGAGCCTTTGTATCCAAGGTTAGCCCTGGCCCTTGGAACCTTTCACCCAGCGATTCACCCTGCAGACAAGCCAGGTGATCCAAGTATCATGCAGTAGATGCTTTTTGTTGTTCAGTGGGATTCCGTGATATGTGTGAGGATTTGAGTAGAAAAATACAAACCGGCTTCCACTTAAGGAAATAGAGGTGTTAAGAGCCATGACAAATAAGTACTTTACCTTGTAATGACTACAGGGTTGTTTTTACTGTCGTTCCCAACTATCCCCCTTAACTGATTTTCGTTTCCTGCAAAGCACCTTTAAAATTACATACTTAAAAAGGTGTAGGTAGTACTGCTATGTGACTAGGAGCCAAATAAAGCTGTCAGTAGTCACATTGAAATAATATGGCAATGCTATTGTCACTCGGAAGTCTGTCCAAGGGTACAACCACTGCACTAAGGTGTTGGGGTGTTTTTGAGTAGGATTTCTGGGTTCTGTGAGCTGCTATTTAGAAGCTCGTATTCACCAATCGCCCCAAGCTAGATCCCTTGATGAAAGGTGTGCCAAGTGAACTGAACCACAAAACCCTGTATTTTCGCAAAATGATGTTTCATATTTCTGACTTTGTAGGAAACTGTGGAGCTGTAGTCTCAAAGGTCAAGGATTTCCACTTAGTTACAAACAATTAAGCTAAAACTGCAACATATAACCTGCCTTGATTACGTCTTCTTGCAAAGGGTGCAGCTATCAGGGATCAGACAGCAACCATTTGCTGTTAAGACTTAATTGATACCGAGAACCAAATACTATCCCCTTTCCCTACAGCTCTGATTGAAATTTTGGGTGGCTCTGAAAAGAGCCTTTGGTTTCAAGGATAACTCAGTGTAGAGACAGCTCAGGCCCGCTCCCCGCGGATGCGGCGCGCGAGCTGGATGTCCTTGGGCATGATGGTGACCCGCTTGGCGTGGATGGCGCACAGGTTGGTGTCCTCGAACAGGCCCACCAGGTAGGCCTCGCACGCCTCCTGCAGCGCCATGACGGCCGAGCTCTGGAAGCGCAGGTCGGTCTTGAAGTCCTGCGCGATCTCGCGCACCAG